>CM068825.1:121275269-121502769 GCA_028554795.2 Sinohyriopsis cumingii | reverse complement strand
TTCATTAAAAGCTGCAATTATCTGCATACAAATTTGCTGCACATATCGGTGTACATTTTATACACTTACCGGTATTTCTCGTGGCTGTGCAGCTGCCGTCGGCTGTAGAGTTCTTTAGGTGACATGTACATAATATTTCCGGAGCACATAATATGTTTAGTTACTTGTAAATCTACTTGCAATAGCACAACCATCTGTCCTGTGGCTATTTTGAATTTCGCGCTTGATGTGGTTGTTACCAATTACCGGTATGTGTCTAACGTCTACGCAGGTTTGTTCCGGAAAGATGTGAATGCAGCAAAATTGCACATTTTAATAAACAGGTCACATCAGACCCACATATCGTCCATCAGTATCAACACAGATTTAGGTCGGGGTGGGGATTGATTTATCGGACTAAAAGTCGTGTTGCTTAGATTATGGATACCTTTAGATGTCTATAGTTGGTCATAAAGCTATGCTACTCGGTAGGTTGATACATCTTGGTGTGTATGTACATCACAAATTTACCAGAAGCTCGATGGCGGGTTCGACATGCAATCGTTGGCAGCTTTGTGTTAAGTATTTTTGGAGACACTAAAATAAGACAGACCAGAACACTTCATTGTATACATTTCTAGATCACTTGCATATAGGTCGTTTTCTGTCTTAACGTATTCTCAATTACCTCGTCAGAATAATTTAGTCACAGTGGAGGGCTCCTCCAAGGCAACATGCTATCGTAGAAGCATGCTTGATAACCACATACATACATACATGTATGCATGCATACATACATACATACATACATACATACATACATACATACATATACAGGAGATATCAGAAGTTTTATTCCTGGAAATATGATTTAAAACGTGTTCTAAGAATGTTTTATGAAACCTCAACGTTCTTATTCTTGAAATATTGGGAAATATCAAAATTCAGTAAACTATTATCGTAATTATTGTAAACGAAGATCCAGGAAAGAAAGTCACAGGAAAAAGTAACACTTATTAAGTGTACGGTTATATTTATTTTCTACATGAACTATTATATATCAATGTTGCAAGAAGTTTAATTATTTCCATATTGCTTTAATTCTTTTGGCAAGCTGAAATCTCATTACGGCAAGATCACTTGGTCAAGACCTGATATTTTTGAGTACTATAGCGTGGATAATGACCGTGTTTGTTCTAATATCTTAATGAAAACAGTCACACGTAGGAATCCACTCATGTATACAATCCATGGACATTGCTGCAATCTGTGCATACCTCTCAAAGAAGAACCATTGCACTAAGTAAGAGATTCTGCGGCCAATTGCAGTACGAATGGCATTGCCTTCTGGCCACAGTAAAATATCATCCCAGAAACAGATTTCATTAGAGCAACATAACTTAAGCACTTAAAACCTTTATCAGTGGTACTCTAGTACAAGTCCAGCCACCTGCTGAAGATAAACCAATACAAATAATATTACGACGTACTCCACCAATGTTCCCAGAGCAAGTCTGGAATATACACAATGCTACCGTCAATGGAAATCACAGAAGGAGCACAATCTGCGAGACCTAACACAATAGTTTAAGAACTTACTAACACACCTGCATATGACGAATTACAAGGTAGTTTGAACAAAACTACTGGTACCTGTTAATAATGCGCAGGTGGAAACACACTAGTGATACGTGTACAACAATGATGTATTCAATTACAAAGACCACTTGAACATTGTTTGTAGAGAATAGCAGACCATTACAGGTGAAAAGTATTCCCGTGGTACTATTTGTCTTTTTTATTAGCATTGATAGTGACATTGATATCTGAAGTGACAAATATTTAGATCTTGGCATTATGCATGCAAGTATCCGGTACCATCAATGTTATAATTTCTTTCTTCCTTTCCTTTTGTTTATAAATTTGACATGCTTATAAATAAAATAATATTTAAGATTTTTAGCATCCAAATTTAAGAGTGACTCTTTCATGCGACTTCTTTCTTGTCATTTTTTACTTCTTTCTCAGGTAAAGGTCACTTTTATCCGCGACTTTTTTCCCTGGGATTTTCCGGTTACAGTAAACGGTAATACCGTTAAGAAATCGAGGGTTAGGTACGGACGTGTAATTTCTTGAGTTATAAACCTTGTCTTTTATTATATATTTATCTAAAAGTCATGTATTAGGCGAGTTATGAAACCAGTGCCTTCATTTTTAGCATACAGTTTCCATGATATTGACCCAATTTAGTATCCAAGCCACGGTCGGGCACCCTCCGTATCGAACCTAGTACTTCTGCTTCACAGTCAGGTACACATACCAGAGGCCTAAGTATCCAGACCAGTGAAGCTGGTTAGCTCGTGGTCTCATGTACTGAAACATATACACTCCGACCCCTACAATGAGAATCAACCCTGAGTCTCACTACTCGTCACCAGTGCCGGATTATACTAGTAGCAAAAGTAGCATATGCTACGAGTCCCGCAATTTCAAGGGCCCCGTGCTAAATGCTTTCAAGCTATCAATTACCTACATGTAAATAATACTATTACTGAAACGTCAGACATATTTGTCTTATTATCTGGCTGTATAGCAAATGAAAAAATACAATTACTTTACTATACAAGTTAAAAATTGTATGTGTTTGTGAAGGGGGCAAATTTCTGTCGATCTACGAAAAGCACATTAGTTTGGCCAGAGAACAATTAAGAGGAAAAAGGCGAAAGGACAGAGAACAGCTATAGTGAAATTGGAGTGAACCAGAGATAAGCAGGTTATGAAATTGTACAAGGCAACGACTTCGATTGTTCACTCGATCGTATGATGAACTAATTCTATCAGTAAAACAGATCAGCTATTTTTATAAATATATTTGTGTTTTGAAATTCGGTGAAAGATTTATTCCAAGAAGAAGTTTATCTTCCTAATGTATTGTGTTATCACCACTGTTTATGTAATTGATTAAATGTTGATTTTCTATGTACGGGGGCTCGAGTCATTCTGTTCTATATATCTGCTCAGATCTCTATGTATTCTACCTATAAGTTTACTCGATCCGGGCAATAACACCGAGGGCGATCATCTCCTAGATAACGAGAACCGAATAAAGCGGACACCTTGGAAGAAAGTACAATCCGCCAATTAACCCTCACCCTTTACAAAGAAAGTGTGCGTTTACGGTATTTTAATATATATGCGTTTGTTTTTTAAAAAATAAATTTAGGGCCCCTTTATAACATTTACGACAGGCCCCACACTAGATTAATCCGGCACTGCTCGTCACCCTCAGCGGTTGAAACACATTGCATACCTCCCGAATGACTATTGAGGATCGAGACCAGCCAACAAAAGTAACGGGGAAGTGATGCAAAGTCAAACCGTCACCTTGGGAAATCTAATGTACTCCCCTGGGGCCATTTACATTCATGGTCCAAGACGCTATTATTTTAGCAGGCGATGTTTTTAGTACCCTCTGATGTGCTATATATTAGTATCAATTTGCTTTCATGTTCCCTGCGTCCCTTTATAAATTATTCAGATAAATAAACACTCATTGACCTAATTCCATCACTTTAATTACACCATTCCTTATTGTTTCTTGGGTATGCAATTGAGACGGAGACCACAACCGCTCGCTCAGCCGCTATCGTTTACACCTGGCTTAACCTGTCAGAAATTATATTTTTATCTATGGAATTCCCGCCCAAAATTTGTCAATTATCTTTGCAAAAAGGGGTGAAAAATTAAATTTGTTTAACCCAATCAGACACGAATTTCGACTCAGTGGACATATCCATGTCCAGTACTAATAATTGTGTTACGATATTAGGATCCTATAAACGTATAAAAAAGACTTCCACTAGTGAGACTGTTGCTGATTTTCTACTACAACCTATTTTAGAGGATGTCTTTTAGTGTTGTGCAATACAATAAAATAGAAACTGAACAGTATTATACAGCCCTAATAGTACTGTATTAGTAGCTGACACATTTAGCGTGGAAATATGCCCCCCCCCCCCAAAAAAAAAAAGAACAAAAGAAGATTAATGTCACTATTTAAAAAAACATGTAATTCTACACCCACTTCTCCCTGTTGCTGCCAGCTTTGCTCTATTCTGGCTGGAATGAGATTTTCATTCGCCCACAATATTAGACTCCATTCATAATGTACTCTATCTAGGTTTCTTGGACTTTTATATCTCTTGCTGCACTTATTATAGTCATTTCTCTTTCAAACTCAGCATAGGAAAGGACACACACAAAACACACACACACACACACACTGTATATAGCTGTTAAGCCGAATATTTGTTCTTGTATAATTCACTGACCGCGCCCAGCTGAGAGGTCACTTCTTGGTATCCCACGTCAAAGAGTTTTGAAGAATATATGGACCGAATATACCGGATGTAATGGTACTACTGAACTTGCGCTTTTGCGCTATAATATGAAACAAGTTGGCAATCGTTTCGATTGTGGAAAGTCACGTTAAATGAACATAATATATATAATGGGCGCCGTAAACCCAGACTAAGGATCGAATCTCCGTAGAGTACGAATTAAAAATTCTCTTATCTACTAGATACTATTATTTTGTCGCATTTAAATGTATTATGTTAATAATATCAAGCGTTCTCCTTAAGTATCCAGAGACAGCAGTCTGTTTTGGGTGTATATTTGCATTTCTTTATAAAAACATACATATACCTTAATTCTGTCATAGCAATCCAGCATGACTGTAATTAGATGAGAATTAATTATTTGGTCGATATGCTGGTGTGTCTGCTACGCACGAATGCATATACCACCAACTTTACAGCATCGTTTTTGGTGATGTGTGCGTAGTCGAGGGGTTAGTGGGTGCAGGCAATGAGATGGGTGCGTAACCCGCGGACGCTGGTTAAAGCTGAATCTTCGTAGACTATGAATTAAAAAGTATCCAGACTAGTCATTTACATAGACAGAATAGAGAGCAGTATTCCAGCTTTGATGGGCGTGTTAAAGTTTCAGCGGTTATAGAAAGTTAATCCTGATTTGCTAAGCTAAACGAGGGGCGTGTTTCCCAAACGAAATTCAATTTTTTAAGTAATCTCCCTTCGCAAAATTTAGTCAGTCCAAGTTTTTCTGCCGCAAGGGAAGTCTGAGAGACACAAGTAATTTTTCTCCTTAAAGAAATCGTCCAAGGGGATCTGGAAGAATTTTAGAGACTCGGAACCAGAAAGAAAGACTGACCTGTCACCAACAGTGATTTGGAAAGGACCGCAAGCAACCAGGTTATGTTGATATATATATATCGTCAATTTGAGTTATTTCATTCACTCGATAATATGATAAAATTTGTTTTTCGATATAACAGTATGGCTAATTACATTTCGCATAAATTTTGTATTTCTATTTTGAACAGAAAGTGTATCTATCAAATGTCGTGTTCAATTTCATTTTGTTCATGTAACTGATTAAATTGTTATATTTTATCCACGTGGGTTGTTGTTCTTTTCTATAGTTTTGCTCATATCCCTGTTATTTCATTCATTAATTTCATATTTTATTTTAACGCAATAACACTGTGGTTGATCATCTCTTAGATCATATGTGTCAAACTCAAGGCCCGCGGGCCACATCAGGCCCGGCGTACAATTTTTATATCCGGCCCGAGAGAGAATTTTAGGCAAAAAATATTTTTTAACGGCCCTGCGATATAAAGTGCAAATCAAATTCCCTAATTAGCAGCCTTGCCAAACATCCAGCTCTGACAAATTGGCATAAGAGCGAAAATGGGTATGCCAATGATTTTTTTATTATTAATACTTTTTTCTGTTTTAATTTATATTAATGTTTAAAAAAGGTTTAATTTTCCGCTTATTGAATGTTTATCCTGTTCGGCCCGCAACCTTACCTGTGATTTGAGTTTTGGCCCGCTGAGCGATTGAGTTTGACACCCCTGTCTTAGATAATGATAACCAAAGCACCATAACTGGTGGGATATCACATCTCCCTACCTCACAATACCAAATACAGAGGAACGTGCTCATCTCTGGACTCCACATTATCTTATCAAGTAATATATAAGTATGCATGAAAAATGCAGGTTTAGAGAGTCACAGTACGTTCTAAACAGGAATCGAACCCATGCCGCATTTAACGCTAACCTTACCTAACTCATTATCTAGCGCTCAAAAACCAATAATACCGTGCGCTCATTCTCAAAAAGAATACGGAACTAGGTCAAAGGTAAGGAAGGACTTGAGATGCACGAGAACTTCTATCCCAAATTGCAAAGTATATGTTGAGGTATATGATTATATGAAATAAATGTACCTTTATTCATGTAGGATGCAGTGACATGTAAGTGAGTAAAGAAGGCGGTTTTGTGGAAGATTTCCAGTGGGTATTAAGATATTGTATTACATCATGTATAGATAACATTGGAAGTGAATAAATACGTCTATCAGGTATAACGGTACCAATTGCGCAAGTCCAGGTGGGCGTGACTTAAGGTGTAGGGAACATTGTATTTCGAAATAAACAACAAAACTAGCTGTGATTGGTGCATTATGTAACAGTTGTACTTTCTGTTAGGCTTAAAAAAACGTTGTGCCTCCTGGCAACATGTGAGATCATGTTAATTCCTATCTAGATGATATTTTGTATTTTTTATGATTTTTTTCAAATGTGGTACACATGTCTGAAACTGTGTCTGTTGTGACTAGATAAATCTTACCCCGTCTAGTTCCAGCAGAGTTATCTCTCTTAAATGCAATGGAGTACCTGGTTTTATCCTTTTCAAATTGACAATCTAACACTGGTCTCTAGAAAAGTGTGTGACATGCACGCTAAAGTAGGATAGAAAATATATTTATTTCTCCAAACATTAGCATTAAGGTCTATGGAAAAACAATTGGTATCGTGATACCATCAAGATCGTTCGTACATTATTGCAATATAGTTGCTAGTCTATTTTCTATATTTCTTCCTCACTCACTATCTCCAAAAACCTGCCGCTTTGATTAACTGGACCAAATGCCTGCAATGATAAAAATTAAGTGACTTAAACCGCCTTTATGGCCAAAAAGTACAGGATTTTGTGAAACAAGCAATATGCATGCAATAATGCACAGTCTGTCCTTCTTCACCCCAACCAGAGTTTGGCTGTCTCTCACTGTAGCAGATATCCTTAAATTTTTCTTCTGTTTTTAATTACACCTTTTTCATTCGTAGCAAAATAAAGTGACTTACAGCCCACAAAAAGGACACCCCACCACTTAGTATTTCACAACTAATTCACAATTTGCATTGAAAAATTTGCCCACCAAAACGTTTGTTTTTTTTTTTTTCATTTTGAGAATAAACTTCAAACACCCTACGAAATAAATTATTATTATTACAGAAATGATAAACAGACACTGATGAATACAAATAAAAATACAAACGCAGGTAAATGACGAAAACAAAAACGCTTCCTTTTGTTCCCACCACTAATTAGCCATTTTGATTCATACATAAAAAAAGAATAGCATGCCCTTTATCCAATGTCTCTGCCATATTAGAAAATCATTAATGCACCTGCCACTTGTTACAAAATGTCACCCAAATACGAACGATGGAACTTCAACCAGTTCAATATCCTTTTCATCTAGACACAAGCTGTTGAGCACTGGCTAGTCCATTCGTTACAGACCTCTCTTCATTCTTCCCCTCATCTTCCGTCTCTTTCTCCTCCAGCTCCTCTTCGTCTTCCTCCTCCTCTTCTTTCTCTGATTTTCCGTTATATCGCCTCCTGGGGTTACAAGCGGGATGTTCAAGCATTACTTTAATCGTCGGAAAGTCTGAAGCTTCCACAAGGTCAAGTGGTCTCTCACCTTCCATAGTTTTGATACGTGGATCGGCTCCAGCATCCAGCAGGATTCTGAAACGTATCGTAATAATGTAAATCATATTATTATCTTTGCCAAAGTAGGCGAACCTATTTAAAAAAAAATTATATTGGGTTCCAAGGTATCCACCAAAAACCAAAATAGTATATCGCTAGGGATGCATTTATTATACTTTTCAACGCGATATGAAGCAGAAGGCTGTGAAAATTTTAGAATTAAAGAATTTGTTTAGGAGAGCTAATTGGGGTTCTGTACTTTATTGTTCTATTGTTTTATCCAACGATACGACATATTTTTTATAACCAAGTCACTCTCCAAAACAAAGTACACTCATACCACCAACATCATGGAGTAATTTTGCGTTTGAATTTGTTATGTACTGTTGAAATTTGGTCAATCTAGTTTTATCCGAGTCGTACTCTGGCTGCTAATACAGTGAAATCCTCAATACCAAAACTCTTGGGTCCCAACAATTATTTCGGTTTTTGGAAAGTTTTCGGTTAAGTGATGTTTTTGCAGCTGTGAAAAGAGGTTTCTTTGCACTTTAGGAGAGAGAGAGAGAGAGAGAGAGAGAGCATCGGTACTGTGTGCGTACAAGTGCACACAATGAAGAAAGCTGCTAAATTATTTTTTTTTGGTAAATACATGCATTTACTGAAGAATTTGCTGAACAATATACGTTCCTCTCGAAAATTGGAACCTGTCACATGAATAAATACAGTTGCTCCAATTAGAAATATTGTCCTCGTCACCAGAAACATCTGAAAAATGAGATACGTTACTTTGAAAGCTTTACTATACGTCCATTGGATTTATGAACGATACCCGACATTGTTTAACTGCTGTTATAATTCATAATGTTCACAGTTCAAGAGTCAAGCTTGAAGAAGGCATGGATCTGTGTCTGTTGTTTCTTACAACATTTTAAACTAATGTGGCTTGTGTTAATGACTCCATTCCTACTGCTGTAGCCAAAAAACTATCATGCTTAGCAATCGCGAAGATTTTTTTTTTAACTCTCTTTATAAGCATTAAAATTTCAGGGTATTTCATATCACTGCCAGGTGGCTCAGAACATACGTATTCATCGCTTTAATCAACATGAACATCAGTGTCAAAATTATAAAGGCACGCAGGGTCAATGTCTAGTAGTAATTCATGAGACAGTTGAGCCAAGTAAAGTCCTTGTCGTCATCCTCACTGATGTTGTCATTGTCCACATGGATATGGAAACCGGCCACTTCAAAGCACGTCATGACTATACCAGATGTCATATCTGAACAGCTTTCAAAATCCTATGGATAGCTTTTTTTGTTGTTGTTTTACGCCATTTTTCAGCACACGATAGGCTATACATGGCGGCCAGTATCGGCCAGTATTAATGGTGGTGGAAGAACCCGGGAACACCCCGGAAAGAACCAACGACTCACGAGAAGCTACTGGCAAGCTTTCTCACATACCAACAATGGCTGAATCCGAGACTCGAACCCACGCAGACAGAGGTGAGATGGCAGTGATCCGAGGAGAGCGCTTTTGACCACTCGGCCACTCGGGGCCCCATGTGGATAGCATCGAACAGAGTAATTTGCTTACAAAGTTCACTAACATAATCGACCTTTACCACAAGGCAACGCAGCTGGTGTTTACGATACCTAGCATAGAATGCACGAATTGTGCCCAGATCAAGAGGCTGCAAATATGAAGCACTTTTAGTTCAAAGTCACCTGACTGAGACGTAATCAGGTCCGTTTGATGTCCAAGAACATAATGATGTAGTCTCCCCTGTCGACTCATCTGTTTGCGTACATTATTTATCCATTTAAAGGATATATGTGTGGTCACCTACGCGTTCCTGTTAGCTACGTGTGTCCCTGGCATTTGTGACATTAATTCATTAAAGCAGCGGAGCTTTTGAGCCATGGCTACTTAAATAAATGTCTGTATTGATTTCTCTCCATTGTCTCGTTAATGAAGCCCTGATATTTAATTTAGAAGAAAACCACCACAATAAAACAGTGTTCTATTGATCATATATAAAATAAATAGAATCAATTGAGATACTCAGTGGAGAAACAATTGCTTTTTTTTAAATGGCTTACCTACAAACTATTATTATTCATTAATATATGTAACAAGCTTTAATAGCTGGTTCTTTTGTTTGGCGCAATGACTTCTGGTTGTCAGCCAATATCTGTGTCGGCGCGTGTCAAGTGTTGCTTTAAACTCGCGTTCCCTCGGGACATTTTCTGGGTGTGTCTCACAGATCATAATACTACATACAGTACATGCCAACTGTAATAATTCTGTAGCAGCTTAAACACGTGTCCCAGTTTCAAATGAGCTTCGGATTTATGGGGTATTTTATTTTAAGTGTAAAATTGGAATTTGGGAGCGAAATTTGTTTCGGTATTCAGAGTTAAAGGGTTTCGGTTTACTCTGGAAAAAGTTGATATTAAATGAAGAATTTGGGGGGGGGGGAAATCGGTCTTATGGGGATTCCGGTATAAAGAGGTTTGGGTTTTGAGGTGTTTTACTGTCTTAACATTTGTAATAGTGTCTGATACTGTCGCAAATGACCGTATAATAGATAGCTTGTATTGTACTTGTGTACATAATCTGTCCATTGCATAAGACCATAAATTAAAGTAGCAAACCCTTCATCCATCAGACCGTTGCCTCCTTGGATAAGAAGCAGGTCCAACTTGTTGGCTGGGTTTTGTCTGCCATAAAATTAATTTCATTAGCTGACAATGTAATCCGGTATTCAACAGTTCCAGCTTCATAAACCTTTAATGACATCGGAAGTCTACCATTATCAAAACCATCTCGTACAGTTTTATTTTCTTCTGCCCAATAATTGGTCAAGTAGTTGTTTGGTTTGGACGCATCATTATCGGGCAAGGTAGCTGTCCTTTATATTCAAATAGAGGTTCTGGTATCTGGAAGTGTAAGGGAAACTGTGTACCGATTGACCTAACGTTGGTACAATTTGTCTATGCCAGTTGGAAATAAAGCAAGCAGATGTTGCTGCATACACTGCCCAGTTTAGCTGTTTCTGTCAAACTCGAATGTCGCACTGTCCTCACCATTTGTTGGTACATTTATCATTGTGAAATTATAGAGTATACATATATAGCAAATGTTTAATGGCTTGTACGTCAAAAATGAGTTTCAAAGTAGAAAATATTCATCTTTCTGAATGCATTTATTATGTTACGTTGGTTAAAGCGAATTAACCAATATATTTAATTAAACTGAAATGTAGTAGAAGGGCAAAGTTCCGTACTTGTCATATATATATATATATATATATATATATATATATATATATATATATATATATATATATATATATATATATATATATGTATATATATATATATATATACATACATACACACACACACACACACATATATATATATATATATATATATACACATACATACATACATACACACACACACACACACACACACACACATATATATATATATATATATATATATATATATATATATATATATATATATATATATATATATATATATATATATATATATATATATATATATATATATATATATAATCTTTGTGGATTGACCATGTAATCCTCATACTGCATTGTAAATTTAGCCGAATACAAAACTATGTTTACGTAGATCAAACACATATTGTATTCCTTCCTCACACATCACTGTTTCAAACCACGTTGCTATTAGAGATGCCGCTGCTTACTTTAATTTTATTATCACTGAAAGTAATCTGCAAACATGCGTAATTTTCACAGATTTGTATTACATTTTCTTTGAAACTTGTAAACAACAATTTGCAAAATATAATTATTTGTGAGATTGTTTGAATACAAAAAAAATGTGATTTCCTGTGAAATTTTGAATTTGAAGACTGCGGCCAACATTTAGTTTTCAGGTCCAGCAATATTTACCAGGGGCCCCGAGTAGCCGAGTGGTCTAAAGCGCTCACCGTTCCGGATGACTGCCATCTCCCCTCTGTCTGCGTGTGTTCGAGTTTCAGGCTCGGGTAATGTGGGTATGTGAGAAAGTCTGCCAGTAGCTTCTCGTGGATTGGTGGTTTTTCCCGGGTTCTCCGTCCACCAGTTATACCGGCCGCCATGTATAGTCTATCATGTACTGTTATGTATATTTGACTTAATTTATATCTGATTTTAATTGTTTGTAAGTTTTAAAATCTTTTTTTTTTAATGTCATTCTATGTCAAATTAATGTAGTTTTGTTTACTAGGAGCTCAATACTTTTTCCAGAAAATAGTTTGACAATGACTGTTCATTTTTTTTAAACACATAAGGCTAACCTGGTTCCCGACCTTAATTCAAAATTAATAACAGCCACGTGAACAAGTTTTTTTTAATATATTTATTTTTATTGTCGTGACCCTCGAATTGTAAACAGTTTTTAGTGAAGTAAACAACTTTTTTCTCGGAGTAAAATCATTGGTTTTATCAAGGTCATACTGGGGCTACGTAACTTTTTTTGTGTGTAAACATGATCATGTGATCCTCTATTTCGCAATTAGGCATTTCCAAAATTGCGCATTTACTTAGTTTTAATAGTGATGCTTAGACAGAGTATCTCAGTTGGGTTTCTAAACTCTGGGACGTAAAGGTGTTTCTTTTGTTGTGTCATTTTGGGAATTACATTTTAATGTTTATTCGAATTATTTGGATTCTAAAAGATCACTTCGTTTCTCTGGAAATATTTTGAGTGCTCATGCAGGATTCTTGAAAAAGAAATTTCATTAATTCAAACACCTGATTATTTATGGTGTTTCTACAAGGAACTGTAGACTTCAACACAGTACAGGATACAGCATACGTCATCGCCTTCCATCTTGGATTCTTAATCGGGACTCGATTAGAACATTTCAATATTAGGACTTCTAAAATTTTATTTGTGGATTATTCTTGGATTATTTTTGGATTTGATTCTTAAAACTGTCAGTTATTATTATTTTTACTGTATTTTCCGAGGGAAATGAATTATTTGTTAAATTTTTCAAAGCTTGATGTTTTCACTCTTTCTTGTGTTGCTGTTTATTCAAGCCTAAACACGTAACAGAGAATACTGAAAATGGCGTTAAACCCTACAACAACAACAACAACAGTATTTACCTCCTCACAAAAGAGTATATGCCATTTCTGGGGTTGTTACTGACCTGAATATTAAGATTATTTTGTCAGCAGCTCAAACGTTGTCAGTCGAATTACAAAGTATTGCTGAATATTTGTCTGATAACAAGAGTACAAACATTATAATGATTACATTAAGACCACTGTGTATTAACCGCTCCAGTGGCCTAATGGTTAGAGCGTCCGCCTCGGATGCGGGAGGTCGTGGGTTCGATCCCCGTCCGAGTCATACCAAAGACTTATAAAAATGGTACTAACAGCTACCTCGCTTGGCGATCAGCATTAAGAGGTTAGTATTAGGACTGGTCGGCCTGGTGTCAGGATAATGTGACTGGGTGGGAGATCATGCTTTATATCTGCAGCATGATGCCCCAGTGCTAGACATCACTATAAACTGCCACACTGCAGACATCGTAGCTATAGGACTGAAAAATTGTTAAAGCTACGTTAAAAATCCAAATCACACACACACACACACACCATCGTGTGTCATTAACTTGTTATTTAGATCGATGTACGGCATGTATTCTTTAAGTATAGTATTAACCTGTTAACTAAATCGATTTACGACTTGTATTCCTTATGAAGGGATAAACCATAAGATGACAAAATTTGATTTCAATGGAGGAAATTACTTAACTTTGTAAAATCATACTTAAATGTCTAAGAAAGAAGTAAAGTCGTTCAAGTCATTGAACAAGTAGAAAAATAAGCAACTCCTGCGACTGGGTCAACAGCATATTTGCTTTGTCCTGTTAGCTGTAAACACTGCGATCTGTCTGGATGCAGAGAATAAAAACTGGAACACTCACTTAACAATATCTGGATACCCATCCGCACATGCAGCATGAAGCGGGGTCCATGAATCTTCATCCTGTTTGTTGATGTTCGCACCGTGACTAATGAGAAGCTGGACCGCTGCCGAATTTCCATCGAGCACAGCTTGGTGTAGTGGTGTGATACCTGCAATGAAAGGCTCATTCAAACAAATGTGTAATGTTTGTGAAGCTATTTATGTAAGATGCAAGTAGAAACATAGTTGCAATAACATCAGAACAAGCCTAACAGGGTTAGAATCATTAGCTTTACACCCTCCACGACCCTGCAATAGGTACACGCATGTATCCAAATGTCAGAATGCCAAAATACAGCCATAGATAGGAACTGTCTGGTTTGTATATACATATAACATTTTAACTTCATCTGATTATCTCTAAATTGCATTAGAACCATACGTTATAGTAGGAAACGCATCTGGTAACTGTAATATTCGTTCTGTGTATATTCAAATTATTTATTGAAAATGCCATGTTGTATATCGTTTCTAAAGATACGTGAACACTAGGATTTGATATGTGTATTACATATATATATATATATATATATATATATATATATATATATATATATATATATATATATATATATATATATATATATATATATATATATATATATATATATATATATATACATATATTTTTTTTTTTTTTTCTCATATATTTCAACACAGTTCAGGCTTTTCAATCCGAGGATTTTTAATACTTAATCCAAATGACATAATAAATAATGATAAGTGCCTAATTATGTCATGATTGTTCCTTTTTAAAGGATATCAATTATTTCAAGAATGTTGTGATTCAAATAAATAAACTAAATATCATTTTAAAATAAAAATCAATGTTGCGATTCAAGCAATTAATCTGTCATTTGCAATAACAGTGAATAGTATGATTCAAGTAATTAAACTAAACATCATTTTCAACAAAGACGAATGTTGTGATTCAAATAATTAAACTAAACATCATTTTCAACAAAGACGAATGTTCTGATTCAAATAATTAAACTAAAAATCATTTTCAACAAAGACCAATGTTGTGATTCAAATAATTAAACTAAAAATCATTTTCAACAAAGACCAATGTTGTGATTCAAGTAATTAATTTAAGTATAATTTTCAATAAGAACGAATGTTGTAATTAAGTAATTAACATATAGTTTTCAATAAGAATGAATTTTGTAATTAAGTAATTAATATATAGTTTTCAATAAGAATGAATTTTGTAATTAAGTAATTAACATATAGTTTTCAATCAGGATGAATGTTGTAATTCAAGTAAGTCAGCTAAATATTTAACAGTCTTACTCTTGTCTAACTGTAAACGCTTCTTCTGCCTATGTCGATGTACATTTTATATCATGTCTAACTTTAAACACTTTTCTTGTCTATGTTGATGTACGTGTTACAACTTGTAAAACTTTAAACGCCTTTTCTGTCTATGTCGATGTACGTTTTACATCATGTCTAACTTTAAACGTTGTTATGTCTATGTTGGTATATATGTTACATCTTATTCAACGCCTTTTTTTTTGTTCGTGTACGAGTTATTTCTTGTTAAACTTCAAACGTCTTTTCTGTCTATGTGATTTACGTTCGATATCTTGTTTAACTTTAATCGCCTTTCCTATGTTGATACACGTGGTACATATTGTCTAACTTCAAACACCTTTTCTGTCTATGTGATTTACGTTCTATATCTTGTTTAACTTTAAACGCCTTTTCTGTTTATGTCGATGTAAATGTAACGTCTTATCTAACCTTGAACGCCTTTACTATCTATGTCGATGTACGTGTTACATCTTGTCCAACTTCAAAAGCCTTTCTGTCTATGTTGACGTACGTGTTACATCTTGTCTAACTTCAAAAGCCTTTTCTGTCTATGTTGATGTACGTGTTACATCTTGTCTAACTTCAAAAGCCTTTTCTGTCTATGTTGATGTACGTGTTACATCTTGTCTAACTTTAATCGCCTTTTCTGTCCATGTTGTACGTTTATGTGTTGTCTAACTTTAAACACTTTTTTGCTGTGTTGATATACTTGTTAAATTTTATCTAACTTTAAACGCCTTTTATGTCTATGTTGATGTACGCGTTACAGCTTGCCTTATTTCAAACGCTGTTACTGTTTATATTGATATACGTGTTACATCTTGTCTAACTTCAACCGCCCTTTCTCTCTATGCTGATGTTCGTGGTACATATTGTACTGTGTGAGGATCATGTATGTATGTTGTAAGGTTGAACGGTGATTATTAATACATTTGTTACATAGCTCATGTTAGCTGGGGGCATTGGATCAGACAGTGCATTTCATAATACCTGGGGCATTCTAGTAGACACTGCCTTTCATGATATCTAGGAGATCCTAGTAGTCAGTGTCTTTCGTGATATCTGAGACTGTCGAGTAGACAGTGCATTTAATAATCTCTGGGGCATTCCAATAGACAGCTCCTTTTGTGATATATGTGGCATTCTAGTAAACACTGCTTTTTATGATATCGGGGGGGGGGTCATATTAGTCATTGTCTTTTATGATATCAGGGGCTTTCCAAAAGACAGCGTTTTTCATACTATCTTAGACATTATACTGGACACTGCCTTTCATGACATCTGAGGAATTCTACTAGACAGTGCCTTTTGTGATATCTGGGGCTTTCCAAAAGACAGTGTCTTTCATAATATCTTAGACATTACTAGATACTGCCTTTCATGACATCTGGGGAATCCTATTAGTCATTGCCTTTTATGATATCTGGGGAATCCTATTAGTCATTGCCTTTTATGATATCTGGGGAATCCTATTAGTCATTGCCTTTTATGATATCTGGGGAATCCTATTAGTCATTGCCTTTTATGATATCTGGGGAATCCTATTAGTCATTGCCTTTCATGATATCTGGGGCATTTTAGAAGATAGTTCCTTCCAGGCTTTATTAGTGTAGACAATTATTACAGAAATTTTGTGATCATGGAATTTCAAGATTTTTTTTGGCCTTGTTGTTGTTCTTACTGGCACTTTTAACACATTACTGGATATTTTTCATGCTGAGGAAATGGGAGCTAAGCGTATTTCCTAAGAGAACACAGAGGCAACCGAAAAGGGGTGGCCTGGTTTCTGACCACGGCCTTTGGATTACGAGTACCACTCTCTCCCAACTGAGCTATTGCGGCTCCTTAGGATGTTGTTATCTTTCTGGTTCAGTATTCAAACAGTAAGAACTCCATCTCGAAGTTTTGCTATAAATTAAAGTGTGCATTTAGTTATATTAAAACCAAGACAAATGACATTTTCAAACTTCTTATAAACTGAGCAATTTAATTGAGTTGTTATCATTTCCACTACTTAGTTTTTCGACAGTATCCGAGAATTGTGTAGCGCGTTTCAATCTACCTATGAAAATATCAAGTGAAATTTCATAAAGGAACTTAAATCAGGATATTTCCTTGAACTATAATATTGTGTTCTGGGTCAATTTGCCATATTTCTTTTATTTTTTTTATTAGAATGATGCTCAGTTGGTCTTTTGTAATATACGTGCATAAACATACACGCGCAGGGCTTAAATTAGGATAATTATTTTGCGAATCGAGAGGTTCACCAGAATTTTTCTGACACTGTCATAATTTCACTGATCCTGCTAAACTCAGATAAAAGCCAGTTCAGTTTCTAACTCAGCATTTAATACTAACATCAACACAAAGCGATAACAAATGTATTTACAAACTAAACTCATTGAAAGTTGAAAGTTCTGTATCATTAGTAATACAATGTATGACGTTGACCCAGATACAGATGTGGGTAGGGTCGAGTTGACCCAGATACAGATGTGGGTAGGGTCGAGTTGACCCAGATACAGATGTGGGTAGGGTCGACGACTAACTGTCTGAACAATCTGTGCTGTCTAGCATGTTCCGACCACAGTTGACAACAGAACCTGAGGCCAATTGTTCGAGACTATCTCACATAATTGGCAACACACATTGACACTGTTGCACAGATTAGAATCTAATTGCTTTAGTCGTACTATACCTAAAATGGTACCTGTTTTCGTACTGAAGTATAACCAGGCACAATCAACAATCAAGTATCTGGGTTTCTGAAAATCTGTTTATCGCCATTTCAGTTGCTTGAAGAGCAATGGTAGCCGAGAATTGCCAAAGTAGATTGATCTAAGGGTCAACTTTCTTCAGCGAAACGAAAATGACCCATGACGTAACCGACTTTGACATTCCTCGGCTACCATCACCATCAACGGTTTGGGTGGCTGTTGAGCACCTAAACTTCCGGTCTTTCTAACTGTCATCGCACAATGCAAATATGAATGTCCGTCAACAACGATATAAAATTAAAACACGTTATTCAAGATTACTGGCGTATGTGACTGCCCCTTCCTCCACCCCACATCGTGCAAGAAAGAAATTTGTGTCCACCTTTCTGATGGATTTTAAACTAAGATATAAGTGTACTTCTCTTTTAGATACAATTGCTACAACTACTTACAAATGCCTGACATTTCTCAATTTTTACAGCAATTAGTCTTTACGATTACACAAAGACCGTACGCCTTTCTAAGTTATATCTTGGTCATTTCAACGGAAAAAAAACATACCTACCAAGACTGATCTTTGCAAGCTGTTCGTTACAAAAGCTACATTAATAGGGGAAAAAGACTATCATCATTAAATATTCAACTGAAATAGTGCTTAAATTTACGGCTGCCCTTTAATCCCAACTGATCAAAAAGATGTAAAAGTTATTCCAAAGTTATCCAACAATTTATATTAGATATGAAACTTAGATATCAAAGACACGCGGAGCTTTAAATGTCAGCTCCTCGCAAGAAAATCATGTTTGCAGACTTTATTTGTGACATAGGTAACTGGATCTGTGCAATAAGCCGGTAGTTATTATGTTTCTCGGAAAAGAAGGAGTCGGTGTACAGGGATCAAATTATTCGCTTGAGCGTAGTTGATTTTATTCCTTGAAAACATTTTTCTCTCAAGTCTTTTCATCCTAAGAATGAGAACAAAACAATCAAACAAAGTCCCGTTATTTGCCAGTACATACACCATTTTGAAATAAGAAAATATTGAGGATAGTTTCATTTCCCACATTATAAACCGGATATACTTCATCATGTGGTACACAAACGTGTAATATACAGCAGATTAACACGTGGCGAAGCCTATAGTTAAAATGTAAGAAAAAATATATCCAAGATTTAAGCAAGGAAAAGAAAATTTTCTATTCTTCGTATTTAAAACTTGCTTCGGAATCAAATCATTGAAGATGAAATTTATTCCGCAGCACGCTACCCCACCACTCATTTTCTTAGGTTCACAATCAATTTAAATCACATTTACTGGCTGTACATTAAAAAAAAAAGTTAATACAATATCAGCGATTAGATAGAGCGGTAGGTTTTTAGATGACCCAATTTGTTGCAATAAATGTAATGTTTAATATTTTGTAGACTATTGTACCCTATCCAAAGCATGCCTAATGAGCGATGCAGGCTATAGTACCGTTTATGATGTTGTTAAGCTTGTTACAGGGACGTAACTCAGTCAAACAGCAAACGGTGGGGAGACAAATACCTCCAAAACTAGTTTTTCTTACTTCAAGTATAACTTCTATAGGCACACACAATCAAGCATTGCAGGGCATAATGAGAAACCTCATATTTTCAAATGTGAAAATATCAGGGCACATTTTTTTAAATATGAAAACACAGGAATTATTAAAAAAGATGAATAATACTTCACCTGTAATTTTCCAATTTTTCACACTTAAATATATAATAAATCTTGGAATGCATCTTATTATAGATCGATACTCTTCCATATCGAAAAAAGGTTTCTCTGTTCTGACACCGGAAGTAAGCACCACTGCTATCTGACGAGTTACTGTTTTGGATATTATCCCTATGCCAACCAGCTCGGGAGAAGCGTTTGGATGTTAAGAATCTAATGAAAGTTCCAAACACTTAGCTGTTTACTTTGGGTTTTTTGGTGATGACAACATAATCTATGTCTTGACTGCAATTTAAACTAAGTAAAATTCTTCCTCAAATTGTGTTCATCTGTATTTTTGAACAACGTGCAATTGCCCATGCTCACTGGAGCACTTCCGTTGTCAAATCTTCAGTTTCTGAGGGTCGACGTTTTTGCACATTAACGAGCTCTTCAGTTTTGGGGTTAAGTAAATCTTGCATGTTAGCCGCAATTCCATGATGCTTAAGGGGGGTGCTCCACAGATATTACGTGTTTCTGCGAGAGTGACAGGTGTATGGTTAAGTTGTTTGCATTTGCAAAATGCGCAATGGCGAGAATTTTGGCAGACATCTATGCTACTATCGTGCAAAATTTCTTTGGATATTGTGCTAGTGGAAATTGTACACGATTTATTAAAATGTCTGCTCCCATGTGCTCGAAAAATAATCCTAAATTAGTTTAAGTAAACTAATCTTAGCAGTTATTAAAACAGGAAAAACGAATCTTGCCAGGCTAGACAATACAAGCTTCCGAAAGCACAATGAATGAATCCCAAAAAATAAAAAAGTAATTTAATAAAAATGTTATCAGATCGTTTTCTTTTTATAATTTTCCTATGAAGTCGAGAAAGTGAAAATGACCATGTTGAACTATCACTTTTCTTTTTATAGAAGTACATTTGAAATGAGGCCAAGCTGTATACTTTATAACCCAAACTACACCCATCAATCATGCACTAAACTAATGGGAATTAAAAGTTCTGTTAACAGTACCTAAGATATACGAGGCTTTTTTTAAATGGCCAGGATAAGCAGTGAGGAAAATCTGGGAAATTCTTTTGTTCTATAAAAATCTAATCTTGTGCAAAATTCGAAACTGCAAACTGGAAGTGATCTGTGTTTAAAAAAAAAAGTACCGAAACTTTTGAAGTTTGATCGGAAGGTAGGTGGACTGTCGATCCCAATCGCTCTGTCTAGCCTTTCGATGTTTCCGGGGAGTTTGGATAAATTAAAGGGATAAATATTTTGTAAATTCAACTGAAATCGATCTGAATATACCGTAACCAAGCAATCCACTAACAACTTCTCTGTTCTTTCCGCCACCGGATGAAATTTTTTTAAAGTCATGCAGGTTCCACTCGGGTTTATTTTGGATTACCAGTAAAAGAAGTGGGCAAGGCAAAATGCAAAATTGTTTTTTCAATAACTTGTATGATGTTGACAAAAATTAACATACATGTACGTGCATTTTCACCTACATGGGTTTACACTTAGTTTTGATCACTATTAGCAAAACTATGCTCTGTCTGAAGCAGGTAGCTGATAAAAAAAGACGGCTTCTGTATGCTTGGGAAGTGTATCTTGAAATAACACAAAATACACTAATTGATCTCTCTCTCTCTCTCTCTCTCCCTCTCTCTCTCTCTCTCTCTCTCTCTCTTGTTTGCTTGCTTTTTTAGACGGACTAATTCGCATATGCTCTATCAGATGTTTTTCCACAGACGGTTGAATAAAGCTTTTATTAATATTTCCTACGTTTCATTGTTAGATATGGTTTGTCAAAAATTACTCTCGGAATTGCGTTCTAGGTTACAATTTGTATACGCGCATCGTTCAGTTTAGAATTAATGTACACAAGGTTTCAGTGTTGTTCTTGTTTGTTTCCTAGTCATTATGCAAACGTTGTTTTTCTTCAGTATTTTGATCATGCCAAGTTCTTTGCACCAAGAATTAGTTTTATTGATGGCCAGGTATAAATATATATTTAGGTCCAACTTAGATTTAAACAAAATCAGTCGGGGTTGTGTAATCAAGATACAGATCGGTGGATGAAATACGGTTGCAACTTTTCAATGGCAAATCATTCATGAATATAAACAAAAGTAGTCGACCCAGTACGGAACCCAGTAGTACTCCACATAGTATCTTCTTCAGAAAGGCTCAACTTATATCGATACATTGTGATCGTTTTGCAAATATAATGTAGAACCATTTTTGTGCTGCAGTATTACTTTTATATACCATCAATTTATTGATAAACAATAGTGTAATCAACAAGGTAAACGCCTTTCTAAGGTCAACATTTATTGATCCCTCTAGTATTTCTCGAGTCATGGGCTGTAATCAGTTTTTATCACATGAAGACTGGGCCTATACATGATTTTCCATCAACCCAGACTGGTTGAGGTTTGAGTATCATAAACACGTATCTCGAGATATGTGCATAAAGTGGGTAAGATAGATATAGATACGTGGTTAGCTGCATCTTCTTAATTACTTGTTTATGGACGTGAATATCTTGAGCTATTTTCCATGTTTTGTGGAAAAGTGAGGAGGATATCTTCCAATGACGCACATAACGCATACTGTTAGATCTTGCAGACGCAACAGATTTCAAAAGGCATGGTCCAGTATTGTCAAACTTGGCTTCTTCATTGACGAATAATTCATTAAAAGTGTTTGCATTGTCTTCATCCTCTTCAGTGAAGTGACCTTCACAATTTAGTCCTTAAATTTGTGACGATTGTTTCTGTTTACTTGTTGGCCTTTATATTAAAAAATAATCATGTGTTTTATGGATTCCAGAATATCAGTAGTTATCCTATCAGGCTAGATATCTTTTCTCGTGTTGTTAGTGAAAGGTGTTGTCAGTGGATCTTGTCGTATGTGGTACATGTTGTCAGTAATACGTGTTTATCTACGACCAGCATACAATCTGAGTGCATATGTCAAGAGCATCATCAATATTATCGAATATTTTGTAAAATTACTTATATCCTTTTGGAAATGAATCTCATTACAACGCCCATATTATCAGCTGGTTTTATGAGTACACGCACGATTTCTGAGCTTTCAAGCCGGATTTCCTGCAAAGAAAACAGGAAAGTCTTCACTTAGACGTATTTCATGAACGCTAGACATATTTTCTTGCATATTCCAATGAATCTGATATTTTCGAGTTTTAAAGCGGCCACTTTCTTGTGTTGGGTTATCTACCGATTTGGTGATGCCGAAAGGTTAGGTTAATTTCAACCAATATCGACTGATCCGAACATTCATCAAACCTTTTTATAGACGTGTGTATATATATATATATATATATATATATATATATATATATATATATATATATATATATATATATATATATACCTGAATCCATAATGTTTCATTCTCATCTAATTCGAGAGCAGTTGTCCTTTTAATCGATATAACATCTTGACAATAAATCAGAACACCTCAGTGCACTGAGCATATTTTCTCTCCTAATGGGCGTATCATAACAATTACTAATCTCTGTATTGTTTTGATAACTTTCATGCAGCTTTATGTTAAGTCACACACGTAAGCATCATTATCATTGGATGACAGCATTATTTTTCGTTGCTCTTTCTTATTATTGACACCTTTAATTTTAATATGTCCAATAAGTATACCTTTAGTCTTAATACGTAGATCCAAGATGCCCTTGTGTCAACCTGACTGGTGTATGCAGACATGGTGATTAGTTCATCGGACACATTTCTAGAATTCTTGAAACATAGAGGTGTCCAATTATGTTTGTACTGAGTAGCAATGCAATCTCTAAGACAAAAGTTTTCCAATCTGATTAAAATTAGATCTCCACTGTTATAAATGATGATCTGACATCGACCGCTTTCGGGTCATGTTCTGATACTATGTGATGACCATAATCGCTAATTTTATCAGCCAATCAGATGAGGTTTTATATATTCACGTTTGGAGACCGAGCAGTGTAGATGAAGAGCATGAATGTGTACTGAACGATTTGATTCACTTTTAGATTTTTGAAAGCTGCATTTCCACTGGCTAATTCAAAGGTCACAAGAGCATGACCCCTATGCGGTCGTCGTCAGATCTTCACGTGGGACAGCGGATATCTGATTTTAATCATATTGGAAGTTTGCTGATGTTGAAGAGTTAGATGAAATGGAATGTATACAAGCAATTACTAAATCACAATAATTTGACAACTATCATCAAGGCCATCAAACAGTTTTTGACAAGGAATATCACATATGTATCACCGTACACGATGGTCTAATACACCTGATAGATTTATCCTATGGTGTTGTGATGTTCTAATTACCATCAATCTATTCCCTGAAAGGTTCTTGACATTTAACTCTGTTGCACAAACCACCACATTTGTAACACTTAAGTACCTATTCTGTGCCTCCTTGCAGTGTTATATAGTTTGATTCACAAATGAAGTCAAATCTTTTTGCCAGTGGTCGTCTTGTTTGACATTGCCATAGTGATCATTGTTGTTGTTACTTAAGAGTATTTATTGTAGTGACTGTTTGAATAGTGTTACCTGGCTGTAAGATCAAACGTTATTTATAACGGCATTATGGCTATCGTTAAGTTTTTCTACGCCACCGAGAGAGAGAGAGAGAGAGAGAGAGAGAGAGAGCGGGGGGGGGGGCAGAGAAAGGAATATGGCTGCCAGATCAGACAAAAGACTACTTTGCTGTGACAAACTACACTTCTGATCACCTGATTCATGTTTGTTGGTGTGATTGGTATTTGTGTTTGAGGTTTGGATTCTGCAGGTTTCAATAATTTTTCAGCTTATGCTTGGGGAATTATTAGTGTTTCTTCTAAACTGAGTAAAACAAGGATCCATTAAGGCTTTCAGATTCAGTCCGTTGTTTTCACGTGACGTCACAAAACGTGTGTATTTCCTTATCCGCCATTTTGAGCCCCTAGCCTCTCTAATCGGCACCTAATAACATTGTTCTTCCCGCATAATTACGAAGGCACGTCTCATTTTGTGCGTAAGAATATAATAATATAATATAACAATACATCACATTCTGTTGTGCACGTCAACTGCACGAGATCAAATGCTTGACTTTTCTACTTGTTTTATTCAAGTCAAACATTAAATTTCAACCATCTTTGTTATTCTTTCATAAACAAATAGATCGATCGATAAACAAACGCATACACAAACAAGTAGAAACATTTAATGATTTTCAATTTTCATGGGCTGAAATCAATCATTTGGTTCTCTTTCAAGTTAAAAAGCCAATTGTTAATATATAATTTCATATTTCTAAAAGCATTTCAGGAATACTTCGTTTTGACATTCGACACAAAGTCATGTTCCGTTTTGCACGTGTTTCGTTTAAATACACTGAAGATGAAACGTCTTTTTGAACGGTTATCGCTTTCATTCAGTATCATCCTACGTCCATCATCTCCACAACAAATACAATATTTGACCATACTAATTAAACTGGTTTGTCAACTATCTTTGGCACAAACACCTGTTGTCGCGAAAAGTATTTGTACATAAAAGTTCTGGCATAAAACACATGCTATGAAATTTTAATTCGTAACTGATATTGTATCCCGAAAATCGTTGTCCGGAAATGCTCTTTCAAGATGACAAGCTTAGGGATATAATACGACACGCTTTTTAAAAATGTCAATATTGCCTGTTTGTAAATTAAGAATGCATTACTATTTGATAGCAATATACATGATTACGGTTCAGATTCACTATTCTGTCTTTCGATAAAAGCAAGGGAACTTCCAGTCTTATTTTTATTTTCGTTCTATAGGGCACTTAATTTCAAGTTTAATCTATGTTTTGTTTCAACGAATTAAATGTCTTTATCGACAGTTAAATCAGATTATTATCTTGAATATACATGATGACCAATGTTAACAAAGGTTTGTTAGGGACTCAAAATGACGGCGCAAAGTGCCCGCGCATTGCATTGTGGGTATTTGCGTACTCGATCGTGACGTCTGTGAAAACAACCCGTAGTGCAGCTTGGTAAAAATGACTTTAATCTCTAGCTAACTTTGACCTGACTTTACGCTTAATTGATGTGAGTAGTAAATGGGGGCACTTTACCGTCAATGGGAATTAGCATTACAGAGACCCCTGGGTCAGATTAGCGTCAAGGGAAATTTAACATGGAGAAAAATCGTGGGTCAGATTAGCGTCAAGGGAAATTAACATGGAGAAAAATCGTGGGACGGTTTAGCGTCAAAAGACTTTAAACAGGGTGGGACTTTATAGCGTCAAGGGAAATTGAACATGGGATTTTTTTTTTTTTAAATTTTTTAAAAAAAGGGGTAGGCAATGGAAAGGCTATCTCTTTTCGAGAAATATGGCTGGCCCTGAAAAGGGCCTTTGGGTTTATGTTAATATTAATATTAACATAGATGGCATCTGTCACATCTTCTTCTTCTTCTTCTTAAACTCCTTCTAACTGCCGGTCCATACACAAGTACCCTCTTGAGACATCCTTGTCTTTCTATGTAAACTCTCCTCATCCATTGACTAGTATCTGTCCTATCAACAACAGTCCACTTGGACCTGACATACATGAGCATGTCCGTCCTAAACATCATGGAAGACACAAGGGTGGATGACTCAACTGTGGTCCACATCTTGAAGCGACGAGAATAGGTGAATCAATGCAGTGAACTGCGCTTATTTATAGGTACAGGAAGGATTGAAACGGATTGAATTCATTCACCAATCCGAACACGCGTTACAAAATTCAGTCAGCTCGCATCCAATCCGAAGAGAGCAGTCTGTGACGTCACGTGGTCTATATAGATTCGTTAGCGCTTGTGTGCAGTCAGTCTATGCGACAGTGATTCAACATGACGGAAACTCAGAAAACGATCCATTGGGGTGCACCAGCAGGGGAGACTGCACAAGGGAACCCGGACTTACTTTCAGAAGAGGTGAATTGGGATTTTGTGGATTTTCTTACCTCGCAAGAATTTGTTCCGGAACCTTCGTTACCTTCTTCATTACCGCAAGTGGAGAATTTTAGACAGAGACAGAAAGAAGAATTGGAGAAATTTATGCAACGACAAAAGGAAGCGGAACAAGCTTTTCTCCTACAGCAACAGCAACAGCAACAAGAAGAGGTAAGAAAAAAACAACAGCAACAACAGCAAGAAGAAGTAGCAACAAAGAAACAAGAGGGTGAAAATCAAACGGCTACGGTACTGTTGGACATTTTAGCGGAGTTAAGAAGTCTGAAACAAATGTATCAGACTTCTTTATCACGACCGAAGAGAATACGACCTTCCCGAGCTAAACACGCCAACCCTGTGACTAAGCCTGTCCTACCACCCTTAGTGATTTCAACCCAATCATCAGAAGTAGGCCTTGGCCGTGGCAAAGGCTTAAGGCAGTTAAAGTTGATTGGTTAAACTCACTCCTACACCATAAAGAAAAAAGGCCCTTTTCAGGGCCACCCACATTTCTCGAAAAGAAATACAATTTCAATTTGCCAATAACTCAAAAATAAACCCCACCCATTTTACCCTTATAGTACGTGTCTGTGTATGAGTGCTTGAGTGTAGCTTCTTATTTTAAAATCAAAACTCAAAGACACTTACCTTATATCATTCATGTATTCTTTTATCCATTTTTTACAATCCAATTCACAATTCACCACAGAACACTTTAAAAAGTTCGTACACTTCTTTCTCATTATTTAGTCTCTCTGTTTTTTGAATTTCTTCACCGTTTTTTCCTCATTTTCTTCCCTTCTTCTTTTCTTCTCCTGTTTCTTTGCCTCTTTTAAATAGAATTGTCTTCTTTCTTCCTCTTCTTCCTCTGACGAATCCCTCTCTTCTTTCGAAGAATCCCTCTCTTCTTCCGAAGAATCCCTCTCTTCTTCTGAAGAATCCTTCTTTTCTTCTGACTCCTCTTGTTTCTTTTTTGGGCAATCTGGAGACCAATGTCCTTTTTCTTTACAATAATAACAGGTATCTTGACTTTTGTCTTTTTTAGCCCCTGTTTTTTTTTTCTTTTTTGACGGTCTGGACACTCTGAAGACCAATGCCCTTTCTTCTGACAGATATAGCAAGTATCTTGACTTTTATCTCGAAAGGAAGGAGAGTAGTCCGTCGGCTGGTCTGAAGAGAATTTTCTAATGACCCCTCGCAAAGCTCTGACGAAACGTTCCATCTGGGTAGTCTCTTCCATCGTTGTGCTCGGCTTGAGAGTGAAATGAATAGTGAAAGGACAAGACACACACCCTTTTTATATACGCTGGTTTGCCAAGACTATAAATTAGTCTATGGTGTTTAAACTTGAGTCATTTGACGTTTTGCACTCAAGATGAAACGATCCTATTCATTCGAGAAGAAAGAAGAAGAAGAAGAAAGTAAGAGGCAGAAACGTGATCTATCGCCTCGTATCAGGGCTGAAATCTTGGCACAAATTCATGCCAGTGATTTTGAAGAGGACATGAGTGAACCAGAATCCGAACCCTCTAAACCAAGTTCACCACCCTTAGTCAACCCTGAAAAGTACTATTCCATTCGAGAGACAGAAAAGCGCTCCTCTAGAAAATTTAGAACCACGGCTTACACCTACACGGTGAAGTTTAAAGATTTCAAGGCCGACGTACCCTTGGAGAAAGCAGAAGGGTTTATCACCGAGATGTGGGATTCTTTGCTCACCGCACTCAAGCGACAATGTCAACCCAAAGAAGACGATCGCTTGACACTATCCATAGATCACGACGGTTTGAAATCCCCTGTTTGGATCGAGTTTAGCAGACCCGCAGAACTGACCCCTTCCAAAGTCATGGACAAGATACAACACGTACAACAATCTAATGACCAGTTTGACATCACCGATGGTAAAGCCACACTGAAAATGGCCCACGTCTCTCCTCCTCAAGGGACAGGACGCAAAAAGATGTTATTGGTGGACGACCTTCGCAACACCAAAAAGAGTCTCGTCCGAATTAACAACCCTCAAGACCAGATGTGTTTAGCCCGTGCCATCGTGGTGGGACGAACCTATGCCAACAAGAACGACACGGTAGAATGGAAAAGAACCTGGAACACTATTCAACAATCCGACCGAGCCAAACAACGAAATGAAGCAGAACTCCTGTTACAACAAGCCGGACTGTCCAAAGACACACCCTGTGGCATTCCTGAGATGCAAAAATTGCAAAATGCCCTAGCTCCACGCTACACCTTGAAAGTGCACCCTCAAGAAATGCGTGGAACTCTGTTGTTTCGAGGCCAAGATTTTAAGGACGGAAAATACATTCATGTCTATCATCACGATGACCATTTCGATACCATTACCAGTATCACTGGATTCCTGGGATACAGTTATTATTGTGAGAAATGTGACTATGGTTATAACAATCGAGAGCAACACAAGCATTGTGGAATGAAATCCCCAGGATGTTTGGCCTCTCCACCCTGTCTGAGCGAAGGACCAGTGCCTTGTTCGACTTGTTTGCGCACGTTTGTCAGTCCTACCTGTTACCAACAACATCTAAAGACGCAAGGTTCACAGCAGAAATGTGCTTGTCAACTCTTGAGATTGTGCCCTACGTGTAGACAAGGCATACGTACCAATAGTACCAAGGCACACGTATGTTCAGGAAAAAAAAAATGTCACATTTGTCACCGCATCGTGGACTTGGAACACCAATGCTACGTGCAAAAATACCAACCCCCACTAGAGAAAGAGGACGGTCACAAGAAGAAAGGCAATTTCATCTTTTTCGATTTCGAATGCATGCAAGAGACCGGCATTCACATTCCTAATTTCTGCGTGGCTCATCGAGTGTGCGAGAAGTGCATTCAAGAACCTATCTTCAGTCATTGCCCTCACTTCAGCAAGATTCCCGGAGGGCGTGAAAAAATCTTTCGGGGACCAAACACGTTAGCCGATTTTGCCCAATGGGTCTTAGACCCCATCGACAAGACGTGGAGCCAAGAGGACATCGAACGTTACGGAGATTGTCATCGTCATGCCACGGTGATGGCTCACAATTTCTCCGGATACGATGGACAGTTTCTTCTCAGATACTATACGGAACAAGGCACCGAACGTCCTAAAGTCACTTTGAACGGAGCCAAAATCATTTTCATGCAAGTGGGACAAGTACAGTTTAAAGATTCGATGAGTTACTTGGCCATGCCTTTGAGTCGAATGCCTAAAACGTTTGGAATGACAGAAATGGCTAAAGGGTACTTTCCACACTTTTTCAATACGGAAGCCAATCAACATGCCGTTCTACCCCATTTACCTGAGGCTCAATATTACGACCCCGACAACATGCGTACCGAACAACGAGAAGCTTTCTACGCTTGGTACCAGGCTCATGCCTCTGACCCCTTCGACTTTCAGGAAGAAATGTTAAAGTATTGTCGTTCCGACGTGGACATTTTACGACGCTGCTGTGGAAAATTTCGAGAACTGTTCATGGAACACGGAGGGGTCGATCCTTTGAAAGAAGCTTGCACCATTGCCAAAGCGTGTTCCTTAGTGTACCGCCAACGATTCATGCCTGAAAACACCGTGGCTGTCATCAGTCCTCAAACGACCCACTATGTCAAGCGTCAATACTCGGTCAAAGCCCTACGTTGGTTACATTACTTGTGCGACAAGGAAGACAAATGGATTCAGCATGCCCGCAACGGAGGGGGCGAAAAGACCATCGGAACGTATTCGGTAGATGGCTGGGACTTGGAAAACCCCAAGATCGTGTACGAGTTTAACGGTTGCTTATTTCACGGATGTCCCGTCTGTTACCCTGACCGTGACACTAAAAATCAGTTTTTGCAACGAACCATGGAAGACTTGTACCAGGACACTTGTCAGCGACGCCTAAAGTTAGAACAGCAAGGATACCAAGTGGTGGAAATGTGGGAACACGAGTACGATCACCGTTTGAAAACCGATCCCGAGTTTAAACGCCTCGTGGAAAGTTACCAGTTCATGGACCCGCTGAACCCGAGGGATAGTTTGTACGGAGGAAGGACCAATGCCACCTGTTTGCTGTACCAAGCCGACGAAGAGAAAGGAGAAGAAATCAAATACTTGGACGTGTGTTCGCTGTATCCCTACGTGTGCAAATATTGTCGCTTTCCCGTAGGGCACCCGCAACTGTTGACGGAACACATCGACCTGAAAAACATTCGACAATACGAAGGCTTGATCAAGTGTAAAGTTTTGCCTCCCACGAACCTATACCATCCCGTCTTACCTCACCATTGTCAAGGCAAACTGATGTTTCCCTTGTGCCGTACTTGTGCCGAAACGTGCAACCAGGACCAACCTTGCCATCACAGCCAGGAAGAACGTGCCTTGACGGGAACCTGGGTCAGCGTGGAATTGTACAAAGCTCTGGACATGGGATACCAACTGTTAGAAGTGTACGAAATTTGCCACTTTCCCAAGACACAACAGTACCACAAGGGTGACCCTACTCAGAAAGGCATTTTCGCCGACTACGTGGATGCCTTTTTGAAACTGAAACAAGAAGCCAGCGGCTATCCTTCCTGGTGTCACACTCCCGAAGACCAAATACAATTCAAAGAGAAATACTATGCACAAGAAGGCATCTCTTTAGACCACATCGAGAAAAACGAAGGCAGGCGATCGTTTGCCAAAGTGATGTTAAATTGCTTGTGGGGTAAAATGGCACAACGACCGTGTTTACCCAAGACGGAATATTTGACAGAACCTTCCCGCTACTTCCAGATGATTCACGACAAAACCAAATACATGAAACACGTGGACGTCGTTCGAGAGGATTTGATCTTGGTCAATTACGAAGAAGATCTGGACTTTGTACAAGACGACCCTTTTGGAAATGTCATCATTGCGGCTTACGTGACAGCCCATGCTCGCTTAAAATTGTACGAAGCTTTAGAACTGTTAGAAGAACGCGTCCTGTACTTTGACACGGACAGTTGCATTTACATCCATCACCCGATTAAACAGCACCCTGACATCGAAGGAGACCGTTTAGGAGCCTGGACAGACGAGCATCCCGACGACAAGATTCTAAGTTTCGTCAGTGGTGGTCCCAAAAATTACGGCTACGAATACCGGGACAAACAAGGAGAAGTGCACACGACGTGCAAAGTGAAAGGACTGACTCTGAATCATCGTACCAGTCGAGTGGTCAGCTTTGGGGTATTGAAAGAAGCCTTGCAATCGGGAGAGGATGGAAACTTTAAAGTGACCACCTATCAACCGAACAAGATTGTACGTTTACCCACTCACCACATCGTCAGTCGACCCTTGGAAAAAGTCTATCAAATTGTATACCAGAAGCGAGTGCGACTTCCCACTCACTTCACCTTACCGTACGGTCACGTCGGTATTGGTCTGTATATAAAAAGGAACCCTAGGCAAGATCGATAGTTCATTGTTCATTGAAGTAACTTACCATGTCGTTGACGAAGAAGAAACCAGATTGGTTAGGAGTCAAATGTTGGACATCACCGAGACCAGGGTTTTGAGGCTTGGACACAAGAGGTGGCCCAGTATGCACGAGAGTTATTCAAGGAAAAAAGTTACTTTTCAAACTGTGTTAGTGACGGTGCCAGAAGAACCCGTCACCCAGGACAGGACTGTCGTGGACAGGCCTGAAAGACCCTTTCGGGAGGACACTTGTGTGACCTTACCCCTACTATAGAACTGGTTAGAACTTTACCCAAAACATGTTGTACAGACACTTGTGTTTATTCCACGTTCATGGTTATCATGTGCCTTTTATTCTTGTACTTAAGCCTTTGGCTTTTATGTATTTTTGTCTTTCGTATTAATGTTTGAAACATTCAATAAACGTGTTCTGAAAAAGTATATAAACTCTTGTCTTGTTTGTTTTTCGTGTCACAAGTGACATTTCTCACACCATGGCTACCTCTGCTGTCTCTGCTCCCTCTTCCTCTACTGTCAAAGTCATCGACGAACACTTAGATCGTGCCAGTTGGGAGGCTTTGTATCTTCGCCATCCCTTTAACATGCTCATTGCTGGACCTAGCGGTTCAGGCAAAACCGAATTCGTCAAACGTTTGATCGAACATAAACATCATTTGATCGATCGACCCCCTCAACGAATCGTGTGGTGTTACAAAGAGTGGCAATCGGCGTACAGCCTCTTGCGAGAAAGTCAAGGCGATTCCATCGTGTTTGTGGAAGGCATTCCTAAAGAAGACGATGGCATCGTCTCTGACTCCCGTCTAACCCATTTGGTCATTTTCGACGACATGTTAGGAGAAGACGAAGAAGAAATTAAACTGTGGTTCACGCGCAAAGGGCATCACCGTAATGCCAGTCTCGTTTACATCACCCAAAATTTGTTTCAACAAAGTAAAGCCCATCGCACCATCAGTCTCAATGCGCATTACGTGGTCTTGTTTAAAAGCCCTCGAGATAAATCGCAAGTGCAAGTCTTAGCCAAACAGTTAGGAACGCCTCGGCTGACTCAGGCGTACGACGATGCCACTCAAACTCCACACGCATATTTACTCGTCGATTTGAAACCTACGACCCCCGAGGATTTGCGATTTCGTACCCACTTGTTTCACCACTGGTGCCAAGACGGAGGGCCTGTCCTGTACACGTCTCCGTCCTCGACTTCATTTCACTCCCCATCAAAAAATCTATAAAAACCTCAGACCCTTTTTCGTCTGTCTCACTCCAGTGCGAACATGACGTCCCTTCAGCCGCATCTTCCCGTCAAATTAATTCGTGCCTTGTATGGCATCAGTCGAGAAAAAGATCCACAAGCACGAGCTCGTGTCTTAGAAGCTAGTCTCAAAGAAGTCTTACGATGGTTCACGGTGACGGCACGTCAATTACTCCAAGGAATCATTCAGATTCCTCATCAAACCAAACGCTTTTTCGATCGAAACAAAGTCGCTTTGGTCCAACTGGCCGATCCCCGCATCGACACTCAAACCAAAAAACAAATCATTTTGAAACCTGGAGGGAGCGGTACTCTAGGAGGGGTCATCATTCGCTCACTCTTAAGATGGGATCCTAATGCCCCCAAAGTTATACCCAAGACAAAAGTCCAACGAAGCCCCAAGAAGAAAAAGACCAGGTCCCCAAGGAGAACTTCTCCAGTGGCAGGACCCTCCTCTGACCAGACACCACCACCACCACCCCGGAAAAAGAAAAGAAGCCCCCAGAAAAAGAAAAGTCCACAGAAAACTAGTCGCAAGAGAGGCACTTCGGCCAGGACGCAACCTTACACTCGCAAACCACGACCTGCCACGGCGGTGACTGCGTCTCCGGCAGCCTCACGTTTGTCCACTTCTCCGTTAATGACACCCAGAACTGAAGAGTACTTGGAGACGTTGATCACACCAAGAACTTCTCCGTTGATGACCCCCAAAAGAACTTCCCCAGTGGCAGGACCTTCCAATTTAGTGGCAGTGGCTGCTGCTCACAAAGTACCTTCTCCCAAAATCAAAGTTCAAGAAAGATCGGGCATGTTACAAAGTTTACTGGATTTGTCCAAGCAAGAACTGGCTCGATTTAGTCCGTTACGTACCCCTGCACGACGTGTCATGCCTGTCCTCAAACTAATACGACGTAAAGACAATCAGTGGCGACGCGTTCCAGTATAAAAAAGGTGTGTGACCAAGTAGGGTATCAGTGTTTTGGTGCTCCTGAAGATGTCACCCTCCAGAAAACATCCCTCTTCTAAAAAACCCCAAGGAAAGAAAAGGAAAGGACTGCCACCACGTTTAGTCAAACATGGGGACATGTTATCTGTCCTGTCCAAAGCTTCTCCACCCCTACGAAAAAAACTCATTCAATCACCTTCCAAAGAGGTCATCGATACCGTGTGCGAATGTTGTTTGAACGTCTTGAAAGGTACGATCCCTTTGTCCAAACACCAGAAACAATGCTCAGGCAAACATCGTCACGTTCTTCGCCAAATGGTTCAAAAGAAAATTCCCCTTCGTCAAACGAAGAAGATGTTGGTCCAACGTGGAGGCATTTTACCCCTCTTGTTAGGCCCATTGCTAAAAGTAGTCTTGGGAACCATGTTGGGAGGACTGATGGGAACAAGATAAAAAGGCCCTCTGAAGTCCCAAGATCTCAGAATCGACCCTTGACAACCCCATGGAAGGACGGAAACTAGCTTTAGTGCCTTACAAACGATGGATGGAATACCATCGTTGGCAAGAACAACGCACCCCGCATTTACTTCCCAATCTCCATTTGAGCGAGATGTCCCAGTTACAACACGAATTGCAGTCCTTGATGGATCGCCAAGATTTGTCCGAAACAGAAAAATCGCAAAAGTACGGTCAACTCTTGCAACGACTGCAACTCTTTCACCAGAAAGCTTTAGACGAAACAGCTCTACCCACTCTGAAAGATTTTAAGACTTTGATGAAAAGTCCAGCACCATCACCAGTACCACCACTACCAGTGACCAAGACAGAAAAAGAAGAAGAAGAAGAAGAAGGGTTTCAAACTCCACCAGAAAAAGTACGCAAGTTAACAACACCACCTACCTCCAGAATTGGATGGATTAAAAAGATGATGACCACCCCTTCTTCATCACAAGAGAAAAAGAAGGTGAAGACAGAAGTGAAACAAGAACCGATATCACCTGTTCAGACATCCTCCTCTGCGACACCTATTGCCGGTCGCACACGCAAAGCATTGCAATCCAAGAAAGTACCCCAAGAGAAAAAGAGTAGCATCTTTCAAGAGTGGGCGCCTTATTAACACACAAACCAAGAAATGGAAAAAGTCTTAGCCAGCATTTACTACGATCCCTCGCATCCTGCAGGTTACGCAGGAGTTCAAAAATTGTATCGTGCTGCCAAAACGCGACTGAAAAGCCTCCGTTTACCTCAAGTGCAACGATGGTTACAAGAACAAGCTACCTACACTTTAAACAAACCCATTCGACGCAAGTTTTCCAGAAGTCGCACCCAAGTGGAAAGCATCGATCATCAATGGCAAGCCGATTTAGCCGGTGTATCTCATTTGGCCAGCTACAATCGTGGCTACAAATATTTGTTTTGTGTCATCGACGTCTTTTCCAAATGTGCCTGGGTCGTACCCTTGACTTCCAAATCGAGCAGCGAGTTAGTGCGAGCCCTGCAACGAGTGTTGAAACAAAGCGGTCGTCACCCTCCTCGATGGCAAACGGACAAAGGCACCGAATTTCTGAACCAAGCTTTCCAAAAAGAATTAAAGAAACGTGACATTCATTTTTTTACCACCGAGAATCCCGAAACCAAAGCCAGCATCGTGGAACGTTTTCAACGCACTTTGAAAGAACGCATGTGGAAATATTTTACGCATCACCACACTCTGAAGTACATCGACATCTTACCGCACCTGGTGCAAGCGTACAACCAATCTTACCATCGAAGCATCGGGCGTGCCCCGCAAGACGTGACTCCCGACAACGAAGTGTTGGTGTTTGAGCGTCTGTTTGGTACGTCCCCGACGAGGGCTGTCCCCGAGAAAAGTGGAATGTTGGCCGTAGGAGATTGGGTGCGCATTGGCAAAACCAAACGCACTTTCGACAAAGGTTACTTACCTAACTGGACGACCGAATTGTTTCGCGTCACTGGACGAGTGCATGGCCGTCATCCTGCCGTCTATAAATTGGAAGACATGAACGGAGAAGTGCTCAAAGGAACGTTTTATTTGCCCGAGTTACAATGTGTCATCAAAAAAGAAGACGACGTGTACGACATCGAAAGCATTCTCGAACGCAGAACCCGTAAAGTGGGCAAACGACGTGTCAAAGAAGTCAAAGTACGTTGGAAAGGATATCCACCCAGTTTTGATTCTTGGATCGACGCTTCGCAAGTCATCGACTATAAAAAGAAGTGACCATCATGCCTTTTAACACAGTCGCAGCTACGTCGACCACTCCTCCTTCACCCAGTTCTTCTGTGCAAGATTTACAAAAACAACCCTTGTGGGTGTGGTGTGGAGAACGTGTGCCTAAAACGCAAATCGTCTTTTTCTGCCAAATCTTCGTGGTGTATTGTGTCATCGGGGCAGCCATCGCCAATTTGAGTTTGCAACAAGGAGACAAACAATTGTGGGCCATTTTATTGAGCAGTTGCATCGGTTACCTGCTTCCTAATCCCTCCCTGAAATTCACCTCCAACGGGAACCACGGGAACCTTGTGTCCAGTGCCAGTGCCAGTCACCACTCCAACCACAACCAGAACCCCATTTTGGTTGGAGACACGCCTCTGACGTCCAGTAACCCCTCGGACAGCCACAGAACTCTGGAATTATGAGTCACCAAAACCAATTTTACTTAACCTTACCCAGTGACAGTTCCATGGAGGTGTTTCCCAAGAACACGTTGTGCTGTTACACGGCCAAATTACCTCAAGCCATCCCCTTAGATCACGAAGCCCATTGGGAAGTGGCTTTAGTAGAAATGATTCACCCGACCCAAGTCCTCAATGTCCTTCCCAATCAAAATTTTTTTGATGTGGAAGTTCATGACGAACAATTGCAACAGTGGATGGATAGCAATGTCAAATATGACAAGAAAACCCGTACACAAAAGTACACCACCTATCACTTGTTCATTTCCCCAGGCTATTATTTTAGTGGTCAACATTTGGTCAGCACCATAGCCTCCAGGTTTAATGCCGTGTTTCTGAAAGCTTTGGAGCATGTTAACAAAAGTGTCACCATGGAGTACCACAAAACAGCTGGTCGCTTCTTGATGAAATTTGAACGGAGTAAAATCCTGTCCATTTTATTTTGTCCTGAATTGTATGACATGTTGGGCGGAGACATGAACCAGAGAATGAGCATGATGAAGAAAAGCGAATTACCCATTGTTTACGACAACGAGTCTTTTAGCAAGTTATTTCGTGCCCCGGTAGAACTGAACCAAGGACTGAATTTGATGTTTGTGTACTCCGATGTGGTGGAGTATAACGTGGTGGGACACACCTCCGTACCGTTACTGCGTGTCATTCCTTTCAAAGTGGATTCTGCCACGAACACTGACGAGGAAGGTGGAAACACTTACCACGTCCACCGCGAATTTGTCCATCCTCACTATTTGCCTGTCAGTAAGTCGTATTTGGACACGGTCAACATTACTATAAAAGGAGATTTGGGACAAAATATTCCATTCACCAAAGAAAAAGTCACGGTGAAACTCCATTTTCGAAAACGGTTTTCTCACGATTCGTAAGTCATGTATCCAGTGTACCGAGGGGTTGCTCGACAGCGAGGACACGGTTTAGGAGATATGTTAAAATCGGCCTTTCGTTCGGTGGCCCCGGTGTTGAAACCGATGGTGACACGCGGATTGCACGCCTTGAAAGATGCGGCACTGACGCAAGGCAAAGAATTTCTCCAAAATGTCATCATCGACAAACAAAACCCTAAAGAAGCCTTCATGAGGGCAGGCAAAAATGTCTTGCTGCAAACGGGCAAAGACATTTTGGGTCACCGAGAAACACCTATAAATGCCCTGCACGCTACCGAGTCAGGCATTCAGCAAGGACAAGGCAGAAAGAGACGACGAAGAAAACACCCTTTCACCAGACTTCAAGCGAGAAAGGCCAAGAAAAGAAGAACCGTTCGAGACTTAGACGTTTTCGATTATTGAGAAAAGAGACACAAAAATGATGCACCGAGAATCTTGCGCTTGTTCCAAGACGGAACTGGATCTGTTTGCCATGCCCCCCACGATGATGACGATGCAAGAATCCCAATGGGTGGAATTTCACCCCGTCTCCTCAATGACCGATTCCGCTCCCATCGAGTTTGAAATCAAAGGACAGCCCGAAGATTACATCGATCTGAATAGCAGTTACTTGTACCTGAAAGTCAAAATTCTAGATAAGACTGGAAGTGCTATAGACGATGAAGCAGTAGCTCCCGTCAACAATTTCATGCATTCCTTGTTCAGTGGAGTGGACTTGTACTTGAATAACAAACTGGTCAGTAGCAGCATGGATACTTACCCTTATCGTGCCTACCTGGAAAATCTCTTGACGTACGGAATAGATGCCAAGAACACTCATCTCAATGCCTGTGTGGTCTGGGAAGCTGACGAACCTACCAAGTTTGAAATATTGGAAACTGATGAAAAGAAAGACAACAATGATGGATTTGTAGAACGAAGAAAGAGAATCACGGGAGCCGACACAAGTTTAGAACTGATGGATCGTTTGCATTTGGACATGTGGTTGCAAGAAAAGTATTTGCTGAACGGGGTGGATGTCCGCCTGAGACTGAATCGTAGCAGTGCCGCTTTCCATTTGATGGCTGATAGTGACGGTTACAAAACCAAAATCCTAGAAGCCAGACTCTACGTACGCCGTGTGGAAGTGTTACCTAAAGTGGGAAACGACATCAGTCAGACGTTGAGCAGGACGACTGCCAAGTATCCCATACGACGCGTGGAAGTGAAAACCTTCACCATTCCCAAGGGACAGCGATCCATGATCGAAGATCATCTGTTCCAAGGACAGTTACCCAAACGTTTGATCGTTGGTATCGTCGAGAATACAGCCTTCAACGGAGCTGCCGAAAAAAATCCTTTCTACTTTCAACACTTTGGCGTGTCCAAAATCGAAGTCAGTCGCGATGGCAAGACCTTGTGTACCCGACCTTTCGAACCTGACTTTGCCAAGAAGAATTACTTGAGATCGTACTTGTCCCTGTACGAAGCCACCGGACAGTTAGGAACCAATACCAGTCACGGTATTACGTACGAGGATTATGCAGGAGGCTATGCTTTGTGGGCTTTCGATTTCACTCCAGACCAAGGCAGCGACGAGGGACATTTCCACCCTATAAAATCCGGCCAGATTCGTGTGGAAATTCAGTTTAAAGACCGAGACCCTGATGAAACGGTGAACGTCATCCTGTATGCAGAATTCGATAATACCATATAAATCAACAGTTTGAGAGAAGTCATCCTAGATTACTAGAAACCATGGAAGACTGTTATCCCTCTTTACCTAGTGGAGAAACTTTTAGTGTTGGATTATTGTTAAAAAATGTTAGAGTTGTTGTTGTTTAGTGTTAAGTGATTTTTGAAGAAAAAATGTTGTGTTTTGAAAAAATTATTTGATGTTATATTGTTGGATTATTGTTAAAAATGTTAGAGTTGTTGTTTAGTGTTAAGTGATTTTTGAATAAAAAATGTTGTGTTTTGAAAAAAAATGCCTTTGTCTTTTGTTTAGCTATAAGAATGTTGGATTGATGCTCTTTCATTTCTTGGGGCCCAGAGTGGCCGAGTGGTCTAAAGCGCTCTCCGTTACGGATCACTGCCATCTCACCTCTGTCTGCGGCGGTTCGAGTCTAGGATTCAGCCAATGTGGGTATGTGAGAAAGCTTGCCAGTAGCTTCTCGTGGGTCGGTGGTTCTTTCCGGAGTTTTCCCGGGTTCTTCCTCCACCATTAATACCGGCCGCCATGTATAGCTTATCGTGTGCTGAAAAATGGCGTTAAGCCCCAAAACAACAACAACAACTTTCATTTCTTACTATCCCTCTCATGACACTCACTAAACGTTGCGACTCAAAAACCGTGTGGGGGATGTTTTCCTTCACGTCCGCGCTTTGACTTTAAGAACCGGGTTGTTTCCAGTCTAACCATCCATTGTCGACTCATCCTCCTAAGAAGATGTGCTCCAAACTAGCTAAACTCAACGAAGCCTACGTGAATTTGCATAGGGTAAGACACAGTCTGATACCGAAGCCAGAAGAAATAGAGAATGTGAGAATGTTAAAAATCACTGAAGACCTGATAGAAGAGCTCTTCAGAGAAGAAATGAACAGGGAAAAAGAAGAATGGACAGAGAAGTACAGACTTCAGAGACAGCAGCAACAACAACAACAGGAGCATCAGCAGCAACCTGAAGCTGACAGAGGCTTTGTCGATTGTCGTATCGACACCAAAGAGTTCTTCTTCTCTTTCCGAAGAAGCAGACCTATCGCCAGAAAGTCTATCCTCAGAGGACATCGCATTCTTAGAAACTAAAAAGAATGCCATAGCAAACAAAAACAACCCAGCCCTTTTCAGGGCTACCCAATGCTCTAGAAAAGAAATAACAATCGATTTGCCAATGTGTGTAGGTAGAGTAGTGTGAAAATAAACACTAACTCTTTTTTAAAAAAATGTGAGGGTATGTGTTTGTGTGTTTGTGTTTGTAAGTGGTTAAGTAAGTTGGTATGGATAGTAGATTAAAATGATGTCTTTTTTGGTGTTTGAGGTGTATATTTGGAGTTAGATTGGATTGCTTTGCGTATGTGGATAGTCTACTGAAGTGATTTATAAAAATTTTTAAAATAGTGATGGGTAGCATAAAAAAGTGAGTGAGTGTTTCTTTTAGGTCGGCGCGTTGTTTTATGGTCATGATCTAGGTAAGATCAATTTTATGTTTTTAGGGGATGTTTTCGTTCACGTCCGCGCTTTCACTATAAATTGAAACTCGTTCGGCAGTCCAGCTACCCTTGTTGATTGATCAAGACCAAAAATGAACACGAGACTGGAGAAACTGTTGGAACTTCATGTGTATCTGGAATATGCCAGGCGCATATTAAATGAACTGGCCGCGGAAGCCATTGTGGAGGAGGGAAGGATAAGAGAGGAGGAGGAAAGAAGAAACAAAGAAGAGGAGGAGAGAAGATATAAAGAAGAGGAAAGAAGATACAAAGAGGAGGAGAGAAGATACAAAGAACAGGAGGAGGAGGAAAAGGAGAGAAGAAGAAGAAATTTCAGAATCCCAGAGAGCGAAAATTGGGATTCTGAAGCGACATATCCTGCCTCTGTTCTCTCCCCCCAAAAGGTAAAATGTAATTGGGGGATAAGATGTGTATGCGGCGCCAGGCCTGGAAGGTGCCACCATTAACCAGGTGTCCATGAAGTTCCAAACAAAAAAACAGCCCTTTTCAGGGCTACCCAATACTCTAGAAAAGAAATAACCATCAATTTGCCAATGTGTAGGTAGAGTAGTGTGAATATAAACACTAACTCTTTTTTAAGATAGTGTGAGGGTATGTGTTTGTGTGTTGGTGCTTGTAAGAGCTAAGGTATGTTTGTGTGAATAGTAGATTATGGGTTTCTTTATTGTTTCTTAGCGTAGGTGAAGAGTATAGTTAGGGTTCTGTAAGCGCTCACGTACGATTGTGTGGATAGTAGATTATGGATTTTGTTTATTGTTTCTTAGCGTATGTGAAGAGTATAGTTAGGGTTCTGTAAGCGCTCACGTACGATTGTGTGGATATTAGATTATGGATTTTGTTTATTGTTTCTTAGCGTATGTGTTTGTGTTTGTGTGTTTGTGTTTGTACCCGCTCACGTACGATTGTGTGGATAGTAGATTATGGGTTTGTTTATTGTTTCTTAGCGTATGTGGAGAGTATAGTTTGGGTTTTGTAACCGCTCACGTACGATTGTGTCGATAGTAGATTATGGATTTTGTTTATTGTTTATAGCGTATGTGTTTGTGTGTTTGTGTTTGTGTGTTTGTGTTTGTGTGTTTGTGTTTGTACCCGCTCATTGAGTCATCCACCCTTGTGTCTTCCATGATGTTTAGGACGGACATGCTCATGTATGTCAGGTCCAAGTAGACTGTTGTTGATAGGACAGATACTAGTCAATGGATGAGGAGAGTTTACATAGAAAGACAAGGATGTCTCAAGAGGGTACTTGTGTATGGACCGGCAGTTAGAAGGAGTTTAAGAAGAAGAAGAAGAAGATGTGACAGATGCCATCTATGTTAATATTAATATTAACATAAACCCAAAGGCCCTTTTCAGGGCCAGCCATATTTCTCGAAAAGAGATAGCCTTTCCATTGCCTACCCCTTTTTTAAAAAAATTTAAAAAAAAAAAAAATCCCATGTTTAATTTCCCTTGAGGCTATAAAGTCCCACCCTGTTTAAATTCCTTTTGACGCTAAACCGTCCCACGATTTTTCTCCATGTTAATTTCCCTTGACGCTAATCTGACCCACGATTTTTCTCCATGTTAAATTTCCCTTGACGCTAATCTGACCCAGGGGTCTCTGTAATGCTAATTCCCATTGACGGTAAAGTGCCCCCATTTACTACTGATGTGTATGCTAAATCCCACTTCCCTTACAATATCCTCTGCATAGTCTGATTTAATCTATTAATGTGAACTCAACATTCACCAACATGGATCATGAAAATGTATTAACCGGCGCATCGAATCCTGAGCTATAAGGTCAAGTGATTTTGATTCATCATCATCATCATCATCCACGAATATTTTCCTGAAGCGGAACTAGAAATGAGAATCTTCATTCTGAAGGAATAACCTATACTACGATTCATCTCCCTATGTGGTCCCATTTTTATGTTTTTCAGGCAGTTTCTGACTATGCTAATCAAGTAATTTACACTGAAGAATTACGTACAAAATTCATAATTACTGCAGATGTAAATAAGCTAAACTGTCCGAAATGTAATGATATGATCATTAATATCTACAAATGAAAGAATCTGGATAGAATCTTTGCATTGAAGAATCATTTAAGAGAATGGCTTACAAACTAATTTTTTAAAAATCTTATTATGACACTGATTCCGATTTCCCCAGTTCAGCTGGAACCATGACAACCATAGTCTATCGGGTGATGGTGTTGACTCCATACACATCCCGTGCCTAGCTGCAGCACCATTCAAACGAAAGTACCTGGCACAGAACGTTCTTAAGTTTGCAACACCGTTTACGCCACTACCTAACTGAAACCTTGTAGAAAATGGTGGACCGACTACAAAGACAAACATAAAAATTGGCATAGAAAGAGGTACGTTATTGAGAAAGCAAAATACTGCACAATCAGCAGTCCTGCCTAGAGAAAAGTAAAGGCTTGTTCCCTCAGTGGAAAAAATATATAATTTAATAGTCAAATCAGTCAAAAGATAAGACCAACAAGAGATCACCCTGTCAGTTTAAGAGTTTATTAATCCAGCGGTTCTCACATACACAGGACAGTGACTGTTGTTGGAAAAAGAAATTAACAATTATGTATCCAATACACAGTCAGAAATATATAAAGGAAGAGAATGTATAAATACAATATCCTAAGGAAAAACATTATCCCGATAAAGTAGCTCAATACAAACTGGAATAAAAACCAGATGCCCATGCATCAGAAAATCATGATGTGTCTGGACCTCACGGAGTTCACAAAACAGTGACCTGTACTGGAGGAAATAACACCAGTGATGATATTGACATTGAACTTTTGAAGACTTAATGGCAGGCTATTGGAACACGTAAATCCAAAAAAAAACCAAGACTGTCACGTGGTACTGTGCGAGATGGCCTTCAGAGGAGACGGATGTGTGATACATAAATGACGTTATACAGAGACTTGCTGCTAACTGGAATTGTGATGTGTTGCACAACCAAATTAGTTTCTTTGGCCACCTGAAGGTCAAGTGATGGGGCATCTGTATAGAAAGAGGGACAACATCCATCTATCTGCTAGCGAAGCAGAAAGGCAAAAGAAAGCCATCAATGTACTTATAGCCATATATTAAGGCGCAGAGATCTGTCGGAAGAAGTCGAATTATTTATATTTGCTTTATTGCTAAACAGTGAATAATAAATAGGTCATTTAATGTATACAACCCGACATGAAGTAGTTAGAAATGTATCAGTCGCTTACATCATTGCATTATCATATTGAGGTAAACGCCTATGTACGTAGAGTGAGATGGGTATGGAGTGAGTATCTTTTTAATATCGTTTGTGATATTCAAGTATACTGGAAAATAACGATGGCCAAAATTATGCGCTACAAAATTTTTACTGAACGTTTTATCATATGTACTGCCAAATTAAAATAGCATGCAAGAAGTTTACTCCATCCGTAAGGCTGCAACGTTTACGAAACTTTCTAAACATGTAGACTATTTACAATAATAATAATAATAATAATGAGGACTTTGTATAGCGCCTAATCTTTAGAAGCTCTAAGCGCTTTACAACATTAGACAACACCTATAAGATAAAAAAACATATATAATGATATGATTACAAAAACAAACACCATGAAATTAGAAAACATAACAAAACATGCTGAGAATATTTAAGGTAGGAAACATTATTAGTCTTTAAGTTTGTTCTTGAGGTCGAAATAAGCGAGTTTTGAGAGCACTCTTGAATGGGATCTCTGTGTCTTTGTGTCTAAGTTCAGTAGGCAATTCATTCCACGTTGCTGGGCCCTGGTATGCAAAATAACCAAAACATGCCGTTTCATAGAAACTATTAGAAATCCAATGTTTCCCTTATCTACACATTTAGCTTACTAAATAATTAACTGTTATTAAAATGTGTATGTCGTACCTCTCAATTTGTGACTTTTTCATCTGTTTTAGCCTTTTATCGCTTATTATTATAAGTTTCAGTATGAAATATATGTGGTTTTCTTTGGAACATGTTTAACACGTGAGATAAAAGATCCCTAGGATCGTCAAAATGCCACGTGTACATGACGAAAGAAATAGATAATACAACCGGATGTACTGTGTGGACTTGCGCATGGGATATTTTGGTATGGTCAACAAGAAGTAAGACAGTGCATTGGAGGATCGGAAGGGTGTGGACATAAACAGGAACACCAAAGAATTGGAACACTTCCTATACATGTAGTCAGTTTTCTTTGCAGTTAGATGGAACACATTATGCCATGGAAAATTTTCAGACAAAGGAGGATCCAGAAATTTGCCCCTTGGCCCCACCAGGGCTGCTTCCAACAGTCCCATTGCCTATTTGATTATGCACACCTACCCGCCCTCTTATCCGCCAAGACATTTATGGAGACGCCACTGAAATGGTAGGAAACTAAAAAAGAAGGGTTTTTTAAATTTATAAATCAAACTTACTACTGTTTTATTAAAAAGCATGTCTTTAAAAGGTAATATAATGTAGTTTAAATATAATTTTATCTGTAAATCAAGTTCTTGTTTAATGTGAATATTAAAATATAACCACCTAGATAACTTTGAACTGGCTCCATATATAGGAAATGCTTTTTTTCGTAAGATGTTATTTTTCGAAATAAATAATGCTGTTTTTGCAGTTAAGGGTGTTAGAACGGCACAAGCTTCGTTGACGTGTGCATACATGCCAAAAGCAAATGGTATTCAGCTTAACCGATGCCAGTGGAACTGATTACATTTGAAGAAAAAAAAATAGTTCCTCTTTTGCAATGTACGCTCTATTTCGTGCATGAGCAAACATATACCGTCCTGATTAATACTACACCCTAACTTCATAAAATTTACTTTACTTACATCTTGGATAAATCATAATAGCTATTAAAGTATTGTCCAGATGAGTAATAACTAATTTCTAATATTAAAAACAAACAAAAATCGAAGAACCGATCGAAAACCGCCTGTAAGTGATTACTTGAGAGCAGTATAGATGAACGGTATGCTGTAAAATAGCCTGGTTGTGACAGTAGGATGAATAATTTTTCAGAATATTTGGGAGCAGGATTTCGAATATATAATCCCAGTCTCCACCCCTTACCCCGACCTCCCGAAAAAAGTCAATCAGATCCATAGGGTGGTGGAATTGGGTGGCTCTTAAAATGAAGGACACCGGAGAATCTGGAGGAAATTAACAACTATAAGTGTGTATCACCAAGTCGAGTTCGCCTCTAGGATCGAACCCTGAACCTAGAGATGTATATCAAAATTGTATTAATCTTACCGGCATCGTTGATCCCACTGATATCCATTTGTAGACTGGCTCTGCGCAGCATGTTGTTCAGGGCCTGCATATCATTCTCCTTGATATTATCGAGGAAAACTAACTCGTCAGGGAACCGGACTTTAGGTCGTGGCTTTTCCGGATCCTGTTTTGCTTGTTTCGATAAAAAGCTTAATCTTCGGCTCATTGTTCCTAAATTTCGATTGCGTCAGTTTCACTTCCTATTATCACCCCACAGAATAAGTTTGTTTTCAAATGGCACAAATAAAATATCTATGCACTATCTATATACGACATCCTCTCGTCTTCACTACTGTTAATGAAACAAGCTTGACGCTGACTTGGTAGCATGCACTGACAATAGTTTCCAATGGATTGCTTCAATACGAATGAGATTCGAAGAAGTCAATAAGAAGTCCAGAACGTCTGTGGAAGCGAGCACCAGAGGTTATATTCTGGCTATTTTGGAGCTGAAGTAGATGGGCAATGTGTTGTTCCCAGGGGATCAGTCTGCGCGTAATAATTTGTGTTGTATATATTAACTGCACAGCTGGTACTCATAGGGGATTCTCTCTGTACACGTACAGGGCGGTTTCACCTGATAGCCTCACTGCTGTTATAAGCACTCACTCAACGAGCTGCTAAAAAAAAAATCATAAAAGAGAGGCTAATAGAACATACAAAAATGCATTTGGTACGTGGCAAAACAAATACAGCTGTTTTACCGATACGCCTTATCTCTTTCTTGCCCTCAGTCATTCTCCATTATACGTGAAACTGATGGAAGCATTAAAACTGCGTAAAGGCACACAGTTTGTAAAGTAACGTTCAATTGTCAGTCACGAACTTAGGGAACAACCATTTATTTATTTATTTGCTTATTTATTTATTTATTTATTTATTTATTTATTTATTTAAAACAAAAGCTTGAAAAAATAGTGTCCTGATTTAAAGAAAAAATGTTATACGCTTGTTGAAAACAAAATCATCTGGAGATAATAATAAAAATAAGCATTCTGATGGTAAAGAAAGACCCAGCCCCTGTTACTTCCATGAAAATTAACTAATCGATCCCCTAGTACTGAACGTGAAAAAGAATTAAGCATGAGGTTAACGTGAACGACAAGATAGACGGTTACCTGTCATTTATAACGGAAGTTGGGTGAGGGGGGAAATATCCAGGGTGTTTGCTTATTTATTTATCTCACTTATCTAAAATGTTTGTTTTGCACATAGTAACTGAAAATTGTATAAGTTCAATCACAAATCTTGATTTCTGTATGTATGTATGTATGTATGTATGTATGTATGTATGTATGTATGTATGTATGTATGTATTAGGGAAAACAGGCCAAAATTAAAAATTTCATCTCAAGCTAATAAATATGGTATTTTTGAGAAGGTCAAATCAACAGAAATAACAAAATAACAAATTAGCAAATAAAGTATGCTCCTTTTCATGGTTTTTGCTCATAGCAAGTGCAAACAACTTATTTTATTGCCTGCAACAACAACAAAAAAGAATTCTAAAATAGTGAGCATTTTTGTACAGTGTTCATATTGAAAACAAATGTCATGGAAATTTTTTGGGTTAATTAATGAAGCAGTCACTAGAGAATATAACCAGACTGTTATTGAGACATCATTTACAAATGTATCTGGTATATAAAAGGAAATTTTGGGGAAATGTGCCTCGGCCAATCCAGAATTTGCAGCTTTAATTACTCAGAATTAACAATTATGAGTGTATGTCAAATCCAAAAGCCTTATTATGCATAAAGCTTGATTTTATTCATGTTTTATTAATGTGAAAGTGAAAAAAAGGATTGGTAACATACTTTTCAAAAGAAATCGATAGGACAATGTAACAAGAAAATCCAGGTATTTATTCCTTTTAAATGTCTACCTGTATTAGAATTTGTTTAGACTAATTCATCTAAATATATTGTTTTTATGACTGAAAGTTTACATAAAATATTTATTTTTTTCTAATATTTCCTGTGAAAAGTTAAATACGGTACTGTATATACTTTTTATTTTTATTTATTTATTTATTTTGCAGTTGCTTTTTTGCATAGCTGGATTGTGCTGGCATTTTTTTGCCATAATAATATTAACTTTTTTTCTAAACAGTGTAGAATTACAATAAAATCACAGACAAATGAAGTTGTTTATGCAGGGGGGTATGGATGCTACAACAGCCTGAACCGTGAGTAACCTTAAAAACTTCAAAAGTTTCTTTTAAATTATTATGTGTGTGTGTATTTTATTCATCAAACAGATAACAATCACATCTTATCTGTGAAGATACAAGTATAAATATGTATTAATCTTTTTTTTTACTCCTACACTAATTTCATATCCAAAGGTATCAAACAGGTTTTATGCTGTTTTGTAGCAGTAATAATACAAACAAAGTACTGGTTACAGGTAGCGGTGGCAACGATATTTATATTCAATGCGTATATAGCTGCTACCGAAGGAGTCTGACGTTTTGTCAGTAACGTACCTTACAATAAATCACCTGAATGTACTATAAATATATGTATATTTAGTATACTGACAAGATGATCTCGTGTTGTCACAGATTTCGTTGTACTTTATTGATAAAACGTTAGACTCTGTGGTTGACATCTCTACCAGGTGCTCAATGGAAAGAACTGACACACATTTCTAGTTAAAGATTAGATGGAGGGTATGTTATAATACAACCCTATTCCCACGAAACGAAGATGAGTACCACAATATTCTTGGCACATTCTATATTTAGATACACAAATAAAACATTTCCCGCGTGAAACCCTCCATGATCCACAAGTTTTGTGGATTTTTCTCTGAGCAGTATCAAATTCTTACCAACAACGTTTAGTTTAAATGAAAAACAAAATGGTTTCCTTTGCGCAGGTTATCACTTAAAATTTTCCCGCTATTCATGACATTACCCAATCAAAATGAAAAGAATGGGAAATCCGTAAAGAGGAGTACCCTCTCTGTACAAAAACAGCAAGATGGTGGCACTCGGCCTGACTGATGCGCCCTTTAGTTACGTTCTTATATATATATATATATATATATATATATATATATATATATATATATATATATATATATATATATATATATATATATATATATATACGTACGTACAACTGGATGAATGTTGGCAAACAAACCGTAGGTATGTAAAGTAGGAACTCAGTAGCTACATACATTTTAAGTTCATTATGTCTAATAACCTCAAAGGCACAGAATGACCAATGTATGTCTTCTTGTGAAACAGTTCTCCAAGGAATGCAAATGCTGTTAGCTAAAACACAAGCGATGCCAATACTTTGACGCGTTTTCCTCCTTTCAAATTAGCTTGATGAATATTGCCCTTTTGATCTGAAGATTTCATCGTTTCAACCATACATAAGAGCCACAATAGACCTCTCCATCGGTAATATTTGGATGAACTGTCTTGTGATTTCGTTGTAAATACACAAAGAGTAATGTCAGCAGAAAGCCACATGTTAATGTTTACCTTTCATCTAGCTCCACAAGCCATTAAATGCACGCTCTACGCGGCCAATACAACTAGGCCAGTTGTCCTTATTGACTTGATTATGCCGAAGTTGATGCTCCCTAAAATCAATGGTTCCTTCTTTGGATAACACGTGTATTATTCCTTTAGCTTCCTCTGAAGATATGGTAAAATCCTTCTCATTGAAATTATTCCAGTGATGAATTGTAGAATTCGACTGACGTGTTTCATTAAAAATTCAGGATCAAATATAATCAAAAACCTTTGGATGCAATCTAGTTTTCTCTGTGAAACTTTTTAGAGCAACAGACAAACCTTAAAAAGCCTCTCGTTAAGTGCTATCATTACCCATTTTAAAACATTTCACGACCTATACCAATTTGCGGGAATCAGAAAATGATGGTTGTAGAAAATTATTTATGCCATTGACTTTTTCACTAGCCTTAAAACACCTGGGCTGTAAACCAGTAAGGTTACTGAAATATTTGAATTAAAACAGTAATATATCTCAAAGTACAAAATGATGAGGAATCTAAATAAGACTATGGCAACAACAGCTGAGGTTCCTTCCGGTGCAAAAAAAAATGGTAATATGCATAGAAAAATTAAGTAAACGTTTAATTTAAAGTGCGAAATAAACAAAAATATTACATTATTTCAGTTCCATAGCAACCGACAAACGGATATCTTTTGCAGCATCAGCAACCAGAACAGTTGAGTAGGACTCTATTGTCTTAAACTAAGTAATAGAAAAGAATGAAAAACAATAAGTTTTTAAAAGTTCAACAAATAACAAAAAATCATAGAATCAAAAGTGACAATTTAAAAAGAACTCACAGTAATGCGAATTCAATCTCAAATAGTCCCAAACGATTTTCACCAGTCCTAATGAATAAAGTTCTATTTAAATTCAAGTGGCATTCCAAATAAGATCCAAAGATGAAGGTTTTGATATGACTGTAGTCCCAAATGAAGTAATGTATCAATGGCCTAAGTACGACCATCTGTCAGCAGTTATTTGATGAATGAAAACACCCTTGTCTGAATTCACCATAATTCCAAATTGATGTTTCTGTCCAAGAATATTATTTAACACTTTGTAATTCCAGCGAATAATAATTTTAATAAGTAATTCCAGCCCAAATCAAATACTGAACACAATAATGATACAGATTTCTGCTTCAGATGTTATTGCAGTAAATATATTTTTTTCCAGTAAATAAGATTGTAAAACTCTCTACTTCACATTGGTCACAATAAGCATTTTCTAAACAGAACTATTACTTACTGGAAAATTCCATTCTAGAAGATTATGTTACTAAAATAATAATAAAGAACATCGTAAACCTTGACTCAGACCAAGACAATGATCCTAATATTTAACCCACACTCCCATATAAATAAAATCTAAATATTACTTGTTGACAGGCTAAAAACAACATCAGTGTCACAAGTCAGGAATAACATGACCTTGATTTTGGACAATGTCAGGTACAACATACAATTAAACATAACACAAAATTATAGAGAAAAAACTAACAAAAAATAGAAATTAAACATACCTAACAAGATGGCATCACAGTTACGCTGGTGAGGCATTATCCATTGATAGTGCTTGCCAAACAAGTCCGTCAACAATTTACACAACTCTAGTGCAGCTAATTATAACTGCCACCTAACTTGAGCAGTCGCAGATTCAACTCACAACTATATTGAATTCTAAGGTATTTTTTTCGGTGCAGCAAAAGAACATGGCATGCAAGGACTTAAAGGCATACAACTGGTGACAGTCTTGTCTGCATCAAATGAAAACCTGTTCAGTGACTGGGGCTTTTGTCAACCTAAGTTGCATCTAATATGCATGCAATGGTTATTTTATTCGCCTTGTGCTTTAAGGAAAGCACTTGGCTAGAGAGATACAAGCATGAAGTTGGCTACAGAGACCTCGTATATGTTGTTACTCAATTCAGTAGAGGCCAGACTGCAGATGAAGTTAAACGAAATTGTTGACCGATAAGTTTACAATGATGCAAACAGATATGCAACATGACAGTCCAAAGGCAGTTTTAGCTCAGAACTTTTCCCAGCAATTATTGAATGAACTGTTTATCAAAACCAAATTCAAAGAGTAATTCATGGCTGTGTATTTTCCAAACGCAGCAACAATTGTCTGCTGGGAACGCTTCCATGATTGAATATGTGTTCAGCAATTGCAGAGAGAAGAACGAGATGCTGATATTTAACCCCATATGGAAGCTGTCATCGATACCATCTGCTAATTCAACATGGTTCGGTCGAAACAATTGCACTCGATTTATTCCTCTATATTTTGGATTCCAAGAAAAGCATTAGGAGGCCTACGATAATCTAAAAATGTCGGATTTAGTATTATTAAATCTGTTCAGCACGGATTCATCTTTTCAACACAAATCAAGGCGCTGGGGCAGACCATATCATGGACCATACAAGTAAAGGTCATGTTACTGGTTTCGCCTCTCGAAAAACGCGCTAACCGGATGGCTAATGACCCACTGACAACTACCTTATGTATGTGTGTCACTTTTTCATGATGACTAATCATCCATGAGAATGACCAAAAACTCCTTATTAGGCAACTTGTTGGAATCTAACTCAAGCCTGTGTGATATCCATCAACAAAGGTTAAGCCTGTGTGATATCCATCACCAAGTCATGACTGTGCAACATATCCATCGCCAAGGCATTGACTGTGTTACATAGCCGTGACAAAACCAAATTCATTAAAACTCAGTGAACGACATGATGTAAGTTATTGTTTGACTTAAAACGGTTTCATGAAAACGAAGTATCAAATTACAGACGTTTCATGAAAAGTTTCGAGAATGACAAGCTCGTCGGAAATGTAAGCAATACGTGTTGAAGACTTGCCTAACTTATATTCATCGCAAGAAAAAAACAATCCCGAAATGTTTTTCACGGTGTGAATTCACCAACCTCGCGCAGCAATTTGATTATTCAGTGCAATTACATGGACGACCTTGTGCTGCCACTGCAGTGCCTCTGCAAAGGAGAGCGCACAAAAAAGGTCTTAACACAGGCAGGCCTCCAAGGATAAAAAAAAACTCTTTAATTGACAGAAATTCATCGTGATTAACACGGCTGCATTTGCGTAGTTCTTACGCTATTATATTTTGACCTTCCTTGCGATTTTTAGCTGTTGCAATGTCTGAAAGCTTAAATTACTCTGGCCTCAAAAATGAAGCACATGTATTTGATGCAGTGATATTTAGATTCATGACGCACATATTACTACATAGAAACAAATAATATGCTTTTTCTGAGCCATATCCTACCACAGCTCTTTACTTCTAATTTAACTCAACTGTTGAGTATTACACAGGTAAATGTTTACATAGTGAAAGTTACATTGTGGCGCAAAAAAAGTTTTGTATTAGTCTTTTCTGCATTTTTATATTTTGCATTTTATATGTGTATAGGATGCACACTCTAGATTGCATCTTTACATCTGCTAATATTTATTATAGAGCTCGTTAGGTATATCGTAATACTGAAATTTCGTGTCTTCAGATTCAGTGTGAGTGCTTTTATATGCATTTTCAGTGTGAGTGCTTTTATATGCATTTTCAGTGTGAGTGCTTTTATATGCATTTTCAGTGTGAGTGCTTTTATATGCATTTTTTATATTATACATGGTACCATTCTTAATTGTATTTTTCCAGCTCTACATTTTCTTTCTGCAATTGAAATATTTTGTTTTAGAAAAACGAAGTATCAAACAGGTAAGACGTTCACATTCTGAAAGTTACAATGTAGTGCAATGAAAGTTGCAAGTTAACCTGACGCAAAATGCAATAGATGATAACCGAATGAAAATAGTGACGCGGATCAAATATAATGCTCATTCAAATCGTTGATGACAAAACAACAGATCCGACCCGTTGTGTCTCGACAGGAACGTAGTATTTGTTGAACTACTATCTTCGTGCTTTCATTGTAGTTTTTTTTTTTATTTTTTAAGTAAACGCTTTTTCTACAGGTGAATCATCAAAGAAGAAACGATCCTTTTTCTTTCACCGTTCGTCATTAACTCCAGCGAAAAGCTCTTGTTATGGTGGGGCCCCGGGATGCCGATTATTCTAAAGCGCTTGCCTTTACAGATCACTGACATCTCAACTCTGTCTTCGTGCGTTCGAGTCTTAGGCTCCGCCAGCGTGGGTATATGAGAAAGTGTGCCAGTAGTTTCAGTGGATCGTTGGTTCTTCTCTGGTTCTTCCTCCACCAGATATGCTGGCAGCCATACATAGCCTATCATGTGGTGAAAAATGGCATGAAGCCTACAACAATACAACATATTGTGACCTTTCGATATGTACGTATTTCAAATCAGGGACATATTAGCAAGATAGGTCTTTGCTAAAATAAACGGTCAGCATGTACTGATAAAATGCATTTAACACATTGATTGATCAGAAATTTTTTATTTTATTTCTATGAGATTGTACTAGACCTGCAAAAAAGCTATTTAACTTCCAGTAGCCATACATGGTCTAAATCATCCATTTCAAACCAAACAATTCGTCGATTACGTAAATGAGTTATAAAAGAGAATCATCTGATATATTTGTTCTTTTTCTCAAGAAACAGCATTTTGACAATATTTATCACACAAAAAAGTTTATTATGCTAGTGTCACTAAATGAACACCATGTTCATATAGGTTTTTATTCTTTGTTTACGGCATTAAAAATTTCAAGAAAAAATAGTAATCTTATTTTTTACTCAGTAATACGATTATCGGAGAAAATTTATAAACATTTAATATTTAGCGAGATATTTGTATTAAAAATGAATTTCAAGAGTGATTATTGATTTGCCAACGAAGTTTCATGTTGTAAATTCAGCACATCACAATATAGTTTACATCAACAAAACACTGTTTAAACGTAGAATGTTTAGATTCTAATTATTTTACATCAGGGTGTTCCATTGGAAAACAAACACACACAAAACCATCAACAACAAACATACAAACAATATTTCTAACTAAGTGCATGAAAAAGAGGGTTGTGGTAGATTGGGGAAGGGGCAAAAGGCATTTGCGATGTTGCAGATACCTTTTTGTGTTATAATTGAGGTATAAACAAATTGAATCAAACAATAAAAATCGAAATAAAAATTAAAACACTAAAATATACTATTAGTTTAAGGAGTCTTGGTGTCTTCCAGCAGTAATTTAGAATGAGCTCTATTTCCACACAGAACGCACGGACGGACAGAATGATGGAATCATGAAATCCCCTAAGAATGAAGCGTGTCATGACTATCTATATTTGATGAGTATCCGATTTTGGTGTTTTGGTGAGATTGCAATGATCGATCCCTGATTCCTAATTAGCCTGCTAAGAGAAATAAAATAAAATAAAATAAAATAAATAAATAAATAAATAAATAAATAAATAAATATACAAGTTTATATAAAGCGTATGACGTTTGGCCAATATAGCTGGACGGAGATTGCTAGAACGATAAATGATAAGTCTCTCTCTCTCCTCTCTCTCAGGACACATCGGCAGTGGCAGTTTATAGTGATGTCTACCACTGGGGCATCATGCTGCAGACATCTAACATGGTGTCTCACCCAGTCACATTATCCTGACACTACGCCGACCAGTCCTAACACCAGCCTCTTAATGCTGAGCGCCAAGCGAGGCAGCTGTTAGTACCATTTTGATAAGTCTTTGGTATGACTCGGTCGGGGATCGAACCCACGACATCCAGCTTCCGCGGCGGACACTCTAACCACTAGGCCACCGGAGCGGTCCTGCATTGTATTGTATTATTACAGTTGTGGTAATTTATATGTAATCAAATACACTGTCAGAATGCAACGATGAGACTTAGAAATGGAATAATGCAATGTAGAATATTGACATGTGTAATAGTAAAAGGATGCACATGGAATTTGAAGATATTAAATTAAGAAATTTAGATGTAAACAGTCAATCTCGAATGTACATCTTACACACATAGAAAATGCAAAATAAACAATGCAGAAAATAAAATATAGCGCATCAAATAATTGAAAATACATGCAGAGAATTATGGCCGTAATCCCGCCCCCCTTCATGTTATCCGTCCTCGCACGGGCATCATATGTTTGTGTTACGATCGTTTGCTATGGAAACGGTGTAGAACAAATGCCGAATATATCCCTTGAGTCAGATAATCACGGGTTCATTTCATGGAATAAATGTCTGCTGACACCAAGATATATAAGCTATTGTAAAGATTGTATTTTTGCACATTTTCAACCAAAAACAAAATTAAAATCAGAAAAGAATGCTCATATGTCCTTGAGAAGCACAAATGTAGTTTCAAGGTCATGCACAAATGTAGATTTCAGGCCAAGCACAAATGTAGATTCAAGGTCATGCGCAAATGTAGATCCCAGGCCAAACAAAAATGTAGATTCAATGCCATGCACAAATGTAGATTCAAGGATAAATATAGTGTTATTTTTTTAAAATATGCATTTTTAGTGAAAAAGTGCGGTAGCTGATGTCGCCCTGAATCTATATGTGTGCATGGATTACAGGCCATGCAGAAATAAAGATCCAAGGTCATGCACAACTGTAGATTCGAGGATGAATATAGTGTTATTTTTATAAAATATGCATTTTTAGTGAAAAACTGCGGTAGCTGATGTCGCCTTGAATCTATATGTGTGCATGGATTACAGGCCATGCATAAATATAGATTCAAGGTCATGCACAAATGTAGATTTAAGGCTATGCACAAACGTAGATTCGAGGCTAAATATAGTGTTGCTGTTAGAAAATTTGCATTTTGAATATTAAAAAAAACTGCGGTAGTTTTAGTCGCCAGGAGTCCAATTATGTACAAATGTCTTTACATTTAAACAATAATCTTAGGTACTACATATGTTGTTCTTTTTCTTTTGTTTTTTTGAAAGTAAGATATGGTCCGTCCGTCGGAAGAGGTCCTGGCCTCAGGCCTGTTAACCAATCAAAATGTAAACACTGGCCTGTAAGTCATGCATAAGTATAACCTGGTATGAGTCAGCTTCTTTTGTCGGAACAGAAAGGTGGCTGCTAATTTCTAGTGCTGACACTGCGACTGCTGGGACAACTGACGACAATTTATTATTCTCTCCTGACACCGACAAAAAAATTAAATCTGTACACGACCAATGGAGGACGAAACGATTCCGAGTAAAAATGATTAATCCGCTTTCATGCCATAACTATCATTTTGTGTCAGATGTGATTTGTTTTCTTTAAAAATATTGATAGAAAAGTCTCGACAATTAAATCCGAAAATAAGTATTTTCCACAATAATTCAGAGAACTTCATAAAACATTCCTTACATGTGTGCCTAAACTTCCGCTCAAATTTTGACCGAACCACTGCTAAAGATAGGCCAAGCGTGAAATTTCGGCGTGACGACGTGAATTCCGGAATACAAATTGATATAATGATTTTATATCAACATTAAAGCAAGAATCAAACTTTCCTTCCATATCCAGCCGAGTTTAATCTGCCCTGGTACGTAAATTTCCTTAAACATCAGTTGTACAATCACTCCAAAAGTTAAAAAATTTGTATGTTAAGGTTAAAATAAAGTTAAGCCCAGCACAATATTACGTCATACACAAAACACAGAAACGTGCCAATTAAGTCACATAAAATTCAACCGCTCCATTGGCCCAGTGATTAGAGCGTCCGCCTCGAATACGTGAAATTGCGGGTTCGAAATCCGGTCGAGTCATACCAAAGACATAAAAACGGTACTAACATCTGCCTCGCTTGGCACTCGGCATTAAGAGGTTAGTGTTAGGACGGGTCGGCCTGGTGTCAGGATAATGTGACTGGGTGGGACATAATGCTACATGTCTGCGGCATGATGCCACAGTGCTAGACATCGCTATAAACTGCCACACTGCAGACATCGTAGCGAAATGACTGTTGTTATTGTTGCTTTAGGGTTTAACGTATTTTTTCAACACAAGACAGGCTACATTAAGAAGACAGTCAACATTAAGGAAAAAAATGGCAGCCAGTATAAATGGCGGAGGAAGAACCCGGGTAACCCCCGGAAAGAACCAACGACCCACGAGAAACTAATGGCAAGCTTTCTCACGTACCCATATTGGCCGAGCCCGAGGCTCAAACCCATGCAGACAGAGGTGAGATGGCAGTGATTCGTAGCGGTGAGCACTTCAGACCACTCCGCCACTAGGGGCACCGCGATATGACTGAAATAATTGTTAAAGCTACGTTAAACATCCAAATCACATCACACATATAATTCACCAGAGAACAATTACAGATTTTTTTCTTCTTAATGTTGACTTTCAATATTCATAAATAGTATAAATATATGAAAGTTCGTTAGCATTAACGCCCATGCAAAAATATCATATAACGAACCTTTTTTCCTCACCGGTATAAATAGCTACTTGACTCTTGCGCCAAGCACTGAGGTCATCTCAGTTGCATAGCAGACAGGAACATATTTGAAAATCGCTGTTTCTCCTGGCATTTTGTACAAGGAGTTTAGTTCAAAGTCTTTGAGTCCCACCCCACCTCCGTCCAATCTGAGATCATCTGCATTCATGATAACTAGTTTTTCATACAACATTACCACTTTACAGCAGAAGTAAAACTGGAGACTGTTGGGCAAGTACTTTTATGTAAGAAAACCACGTGCTTATATTTGAGAGATTTTCGTCTGTTTCAAGTGGTTGGTCATCGTACTGGTACTACCCCATGTCCGATAAATCAGCACACCCCCCCCCCCGCCCAATCTGTGATGATGCTGACGAACGATATGTGGGATATAACCTGATGATTAAAATGTGAAATTTTGCTGTATTCAAATCTGTCCAGAAAACACGTGCGTACAGTTTAGTAACTTACCGGTATTTGGTAACAGCCATATCTAGCTTGAATTTTCCAAACGCCGCAGGCTGAGAGTTGTGTTATTTCACGTGGATTTACATGTCGCCAGACATAGGATTTGATCCGGAAATAGTATGTACATATCGCCAAAAGAACCTTTCAGCCGAAGGTAGCTCAAAGCCATGAAAAACACCGGCAAGTATATAAAATATACAACGATGCGTGGCAGCAGAATTTTGCTGGACTTAATGAGCAAGTGTTATCAGCTCCTGAAACGGCAGTCAATATTATTATAGCTGTGGGGTTTGCTTTATCGGCCTAGTACTATCCAAATATCAGAAACATGTCAATCACATGTTACAGTTAGCTTTCTGTTTGCTGATGGCATCATTAATTACAAAATACTTCCAAAATGCAAATAGTTTGCATGCTGACATTAAGCAATTTTAAATGAGCTTGAAAAAATTAGATGATCTTGTCAATGGCTTTTGCTTATCATGTTATCATTTAATCAGGGAAAGCAGGCTATGTAAACGTAAACATGGCTAGCACACACATATCTACATACATACAGTATATATAAATATATATCTATGTGTGTGGGGGGGTGTGTATATATATATATATATATATATATATATATATATATATATATATATATATATATATATATTTTGCAAGGATGCAAAAACTTTGGTAGATGCTCTCGCAGTACATTTTGTCGTCGTCAGCATGACACGTAGCAATTAACTTTAACGTATGGGCTTAGCTCGCAATAATTACTGCCTGCAAAGGATGAAATGTGCTATGTCTGGGGGCATGAGTGAAATTTAATTAGTGTCCTTTCGGATAACAATCATACAGATAAAAGTGAAAAAGTTAACGTAAAGTCACGTAGCAGAAAATGAAAAAGTTGAGACAAGCCAGTGACAATTTGGGTCATTGGAAATAGGTGGCATAAATTAGAATTTTCCAGTTATTAATAAAGGCGGACTAAAACGAAGTATTCTAACTTCAATGGAATGTTCAAAGTTTGGAAATTCAATGTATTTAGTAATTTCCCTTGCAAGATTTGGCAATCCAATTTTGTGCAGGAATTTAAGTCTGATGGTCTTAGAGTAAATCAACACGTAATTATTCTCTTTAAATAAATAGTCCATGGGACGGGGGCTCCAAAAGGATTTGAGAGACCCGGAACAAGATAGAGATATTCGGCTGCATAGAAAGAGTTAGTCTCGAAAGGGCACAAATGTATCGTGTCAATCGCATACAATATGCTCATTGATATAAGTTTATTATTTATTTGAAATTCATACATCAGTTTTTTTTCAGTTCAGAAGTTAATTGTGCATTCATTGTCTTGAATTGTATACGATTCTTGTATTGCAAGAATGTCATAAAATATATTATTGATATGAATGTGTTCGGATTTAATGGTTTGTATGAAGGAATTTCATGCGTTACTCTGATAGAAATTGTGGGAATTAATGTGTCTGTCTTAAATGATATGTATCATGTATGCTAAGAATTGATCTTACTATGTCTATATCAATGAATCGCTAATTAGTAAGTAATGTAGTTAAAACAAGACGTGAAGTCCAATAATTCATTTGTGAATTATCTTAAAAGAGGAAAATCGACCGGTGTTGAACGACATCGTTCAGTTGAATGTTATAGTTTATCTAAGAGGTATAGTTATGTCATGGTTCCAGTTTGGAATACGGATAGCAGCTAAGGGACATTATTTTGAAGATAATAAATTGTGTGTATCAGGTTGCGAACTGATCATATTAGCTTCGTTCTATTGAATTACGAGAAGACTATATCTGAGGGAAAACGTGTGGGAATATTGTTCGATCCCAGGAGAATAAAAACCTGACCAATATATAGGTTGCGTATTATATTTATTTTAGGGGAAAAACGGCTCCATATCTTGGCCCCACACTGGGAAGGAGTACATACTACAAGTAAGTTACGGTTGATGACCTGAAAATGTGGAGGTGTATGTGCAGAAATACGACAAGGCTGACCTGTCGACAACAACTCTCATTCGAATCTTGTACTGAACAGCTAATGTACACATCCTAGGGTCATTTTACTAAAGCGACTTTTATATTTTATGTTTACTAAAACTAATGAAATATAGCGTTGGGTATAAGGAGAGTGGTTGTTTCCATTGTCAGCGATTAAAACCGATTTTGCGCATTATGTTTTGTGGATATCTAATTTGAGACCTGAGCTGTGTGATGTTCGGTTGAATAGTGTGGTACCGTTATCAGATAGTAAACAGCATGACATTCACGATTTTGCTCAACAGTCGTTCCTTATTAATGCAATACAGATTATTTAACACAGACAGATTTAACAATAAAATATGAATAAAAGCGAGTTCAACGAGAGAGAGAGAGAGAGAGAGAGAGAGAGAGAGAGAGACTGTTAAGTTAAACATGGATTACTTTGTAAAGACGAAACGTTAAATGCCTTTCAGTGGGGAAAAAAACATTGTGGATACATGAATACAGAATTCTAACTACTGCAACATAACTTTCGTGCTGTTAAAGGCAAGGAATGGATTGAGACATAACCTTTTAAGCAAAAGACAGATCTGTACTTTATATAAAATTAGGTGCATGCGAGCGTGTGTGTCGATGTATATACAAAAGTGAATGCGAGCGCACGTAAGTATGTGTGTATTTACCATTTCGTAACTTTTCTTCTTTCCATTTTTATGAGCTTATAGTAACTGAATGAGGATGACCAGGAATGGAACAAGATTTATGTTTGTTTTTCAATTAAAATTCTTTTTCTATATTACCTTTCAAAATGTATCTGACGTCATTTATGAAAAGTGAGCGAAATCATCAGCATAATGATATAATATTACTCCAGACTGATCCCTGTCATGAACGCATGTATGAAGTTGTTATTGGACGAGTGTGTGGAACAACGACAAACTTAACTCTTAATGGATTGTACCTGGACAACAAATAGTTATTTGATTAGAACTCAGGTAATAAAAGACATGTTCCAGCCTAAATGTAACTTTGACCATGACCTCATACAAATATTAAAACCCAGGTGCACATATTTGTTTTCCTTAGGATACAGTTATAAATAACAACGACAACAAACAATAAAAGTAGTAGTAGTAGTAGTAGTAGTAGTGGTAGTAATAATAATAATAATAATAATAATAATAATAATGATAGTAGTAGTAGTAGTAGTAGTAATAATAATAATAATAATAATAATAATAATGATAGTATTAGTATTAGTAGTAGTAGTAATAATAATAATAGTAATAATAATAATAATAATAATAATAATAATAATAATAATGATAGTAGTAATAGTAGTAATAATAATAATAATAATAATAATAATAATAATAATGATAGTAGTAGTAGTAGTAATAATAATAATAATAATAATAATAATAATAATAATAATAATGATAGTAGTAGTAGTAGTAGTAATAATAATAATAATAATAATAATGATAGTAGTAGTAGTAGTAATAATAATAATAATAATAATGATAGTATTAGTATTAGTAGTAGTAGTAATAATAATAATAGTAATAATAATAATAATAATAATAATAATGATAGTAGTAATAGTAGTAATAATAATAATAATAATAATAATAATAATAATAATAATGATAGTAGTAGTAGTAGTAGTAATAATAATAATAGTAATAAAAATAATAATAATAATAATAATAATAATAATGATAGTAGTAATAGTAGTAGTAATAATAATAATAATAATAATAATAATAATAATAATGATAGTAGTAGTAGTAATAATAATAATAATAATAATAATAATAATAATGATAGTATTAGTATTAGTAGTAGTAGTAGTAATAATAATAATAGTAATAATAATAATAATAATAATAATAATAATGATAGTAGTAATAGTAGTAATAATAATAATAATAATAATAATAATAATAATGATAGTAGTAGTAGTAATAATAATAATAATAATAATAATAATAATAATGATAGTAGTAGTAGTAGTAGTAATAATAATAATAGTAATAATTATAATAATAATAATAATAATAATGATAGTAGTAGTAGTAGTAATAATAATAATAGTAATAATAATAATAATAATGATAGTAATAGTAGTAGTAGTAATAATAATAATAATAATAATAATAATAATAGTAATAATAATAATAATAAGTATCTTCTTTTTACAGTTGATCCTTTCATCTTAACAACATATCTGATGTAAATGTCATATATTAATGAATGTTCGTTATATATATATATATATATATATATATATATATATATATATATATATATATATATATATATATATATATATATATATATATATATATATATATATATATATATATATATGATTGTGTGTGTGTGTATGTAATGCAGAGCTTGACAGCCAGGAAAGTCTTTGGATGCCATTAAAGGTGCTTTGCCATCGATAACTAAAGAATGAAAAAGAAAAACAACAGAATAAACCACTTGCCACCATGCCGATACCGATGGGTAAATATTAAATTTTATTAAATGAGAAAGAAAAGTAGATGTTACTGGATCAAAACAAATTTCAACGTAATAGTTTAAAGAAAGCTTTTAGGATTAGGATTTGCAACGTAGCTCTAACAATGTTTCAGTCATATCGCTACGAAGTCTGCAGTGTGGCAGTTTATAGTGATGTCTAGCACTGGGGCATCATGCCACAGACATGTAGCATGATGTCTCACCCGGTCACATTATCCTGACACCAGTCCGCCAGTTCTAACACTACCTCTTAATGCTGGGCGCTTAGCGAGGCAGCTGTAAGTACCATTTTTGTAAGTATTTGGTATGACTCGGCCGGGGTTCGAATCCGCGACCTCCCGCTTCCGCGGCGGACGCTCTAGCCACTAGGCCACCGGATCGGTCAAAGCTTTGGCAATTTATGTAATAAATGCAGGCTTTGAATTATACTTTTATCTTAAATGAACAGTACTTTTTGTGACATTGATGAGCGAAGATAAACACTTTACAATTATATCGACTGAGCAAATCGCGTTTTCAAATGAATCAACTACTTTGGATTGGCTAAAACGCTCTCAAGGTCAACTTACATTATGGATTCATCATTCGTAGTATCAAGATATTGTTATAGACCACAGAAAGGGTTCAAATATGTCATGATAGGCTAGAGTGTTATCTTTATTAGATTTGATATGTTGAATGCAGGTATTATGGGACTGTTTTGTTTCTTTAACTAGAATAATACTTCCTTGTTGGACTGCCTTTCTTACCGTCATACAAAGAAGTTTTACCATAATAGGAAACATACGTACCCGGCAAACACACTATAAATAGAACAAAGTGACCCATACTACTGGACTTTTTTTTTACCCCATACGAAGCACGAGAAGTTAGACTATGTAAAGATGACAGTATACACCTCAATATTATATTTGTATCGATGATGCATACCCTTTTCCGTTTCCTATCCAAACACCATGCACAATAGTGGTGGTGGCAGAGGGTGGAGTCATGGGCGGCCGATTATAGTGGAATCGTGTAAAACAGCTGTTTTAAAATAACATGCATGATCTAAACATAAAACAATAATTTGCTTCAAATAAAGTTGTTTTATCTTAAAAAAACCTCTTCAGTCACACATTTATTTGGGTAGTACACACAAAAGAGATTATACGCAAACGTAAGAGAATCTATTGAAAAGCCAAGCAATCCACCTAACATCCCATTGGGCTGTCTCTATGAGTGAAGAAGGCAAACGGCTACGGAGACTGCTCCGGTGGCCTATTGATTAGAGCGTGCGCCCCGGATGCGGGACGTCGCAGGTTCGAACCCAGGCCGAGTCATACCAAAAACTTATAAAAATGGCACTAAAAAGGCGCCAGGATAATGTGACTGGGTGGGACATCATGCTACATGGCTGCGGCATGCCTCGGTGCTAGACATCACTATAAACTGCCACACTGCAGACGTCGTAGCGATATGATTGCAAATTGTTAAAGCTAGGTTAAAAAGCCAAATCACACACACACACACACACACACACACACACACACACACACACACACACAAAACGGCTACATAGTGATAAATTAGCGGAAATCAGGCAATATGTCATCCAAAGATTAGTGGTCAACCGCTAGTTATTCATGAGCCCTCTGTGTGCACATTCTGATATATATCTTCAATACAACCGGTTTGATAATCAGCGCAAAGGTGACAACTCTGAATTACTTGGCGATATGTGTATATATATATATATATATATATATATATATATATATATATATATATATATATATATATATATATATATATATATATATATATATATATACATATATATATACATATATATATACATATATATATATATATATATATATATATATATATATATATATATATATATATATATATATATATATATATATATATATATATATATATATATATATAAGAGCTAACTGTATTAGGTTATACAAATGTCAGTCTTCTAGATGTACCTCTATATGCCGATATTTGTTTTTGTACTATCAAACTATCATCCGACAGAATACAAAATATTTTCAGAAGCCTTCGTAAGGCGTCTGGTCCCGATGGTACATAACAAATGTATCTTTTACGTGAGCTCGATAATCCACTTTTTCAATTTTAAATCGATCTCTAACAGAAGCAGCCTTTCCAAACTGACGGAAAGAAGGAAACATTTAGACCAGCTTCCATCGTGTCCAAGTACAGAACAATATCACTTCTCATTAGCAATGTTTTGGAAAGACTGGTTTTCCAATATGGTTTTATTGCGGGTGATTGTACAGGTAATAAGTTAATAGACCTCGGTGATATTGTTTGCATAGCAGTAGATTTCGGTGAGGAAATTCGAGTTGATGTTTGCGACTCAAGTTATGCTTTTGAGCGCGCATCGCATCAAAGACTCGTCTATAAATTAATTGATAATATTATCATGGCAGGATTTTTAAATGATTTTCTACCTATCTTAAAAGCAAAAGACAAAGAGTGATACTTTTGGAAGTGGTTTCAGAGCAGAGGTTTATTAGAGTTGGTGTGTCCCATGGGTCCGTTTTAGGTCCCTTACTTTTCTTGATATACATATAATATATACGCTCAAATATAAGTATCTTTTCAGACTATATAAGTCTCTTTCTAATAGCAGACAATCCGGTCGTGATCTCTCATAACCTCAACTCTGACATGGAAACAATGGGCAAATAAGTCCCTGGTGATATCTTTCAGCCCTACTAAAACTTAATCCCTAAAATTTAAAATTAAATTAATAAACTCTTCCTTCTATCACTATATATGCTCAACCACACAATCAAGGAAGCTGGCGCGTACAAGTACCTTGAAATATTTATCTCTAATAATTACCTATGGCACAAACAATTCTCTATTAAAACTAGTTTCTTCCTTCGGCTATTCGTGAATGGAATACATTATCTGTTGAGGCTCGTTAAACTGACCCAATGAACAAATTCAAAAGCGCTTAAATAACCTGCACAGTCATGTTTCCAGACACTTTCCAGGGGTAGAAGGAGATTTCAATTCTTCGTGCTCGAATTAGAACACATTAAAGTTAACATAATCGGCGCTTGTTTGCAAACGATATAATTGGATCAACTCACCTCTTTGTAGATGTGGCTTTATAGAATAAGCCAATACTTCTTTTTTGCTTTTATTACAAAGAACATAGAGCTGTCTAAATCCCTCATACCACTAGGTAATTTAACTTAAAATACCATTTTTGTATGACGATACAAAGATTCCATATAAATTAAATATTCGTATTTTTAACGCCTAGCATAAATTAATTGGCAAGTTCAATATATTTATTTAAACTCAAATATTACTGGCACGCATGCGCTTCCACTGGTCATGAACTGATGTCAGCATTTTCTCCTTTTTCCAAATGATTTGTCATTGCCTTCGCAACTACTGCTCTTGACGGAAGTACTATTCGCTTTTAATCTTATATTTTCTTCCTTTTGTTTGGTTCCTCTTCATTCTTTCCTCCCTATCAACTTTTTACACAATGTTTTACAAATTTTAATTGATGATCTCGTACTTTCACTTCTATCTTCCTTTTTTACTCTTCTTTCGTCTGCTCCTTCGTTGTTCATCCTCGTGCTTTACATAAATTGACTAAACAAGACTGTTTCACAAAGATACTCTTGAATTTGAATACTCAGTAATTTAAAGTTTTGGTAATTCAAACTTAATATCGTCCACCATATATTCACACATATTTAAAACACCTTTATCGCCAACGAAGAAGAAAATTATAAGATGTTGGCTTTCCCTCAAATCCAGTACGTTCTGTATTGAACATCTTATAATCTCCAATTACAAATTTATTAAATAAAATGTGTTTAAGCTAAAACAGATTCGTGGAAATTTAAGTATTAATGCTAGTACCTAATATCAAGGGTGACGCTTAAATAAAATTATATATATATATATATATATATATATATATATATATATATATATATATATATATATATATATATATATCCTTCTATCATAATTACTTTGGCAACGTACGCCAGACGCTCTTTATTGCTCAATACATGTAACCAAGTTTCTCGTATAGTGTTACGTGTATAGTGCACGCAATCAGATGTGCGCATTCGCCTTTATCAAGTGTGTTCGCTGCAACAGAAAGTAAAACTTGCATGCAATTATCTATTTTTCCTGCTAAACTGGCTAGGCTGTTTTTTTCTGGATTATTTACCGTGCCTGCGTAACAGGTGAGACAGCGTTGTACAGACTTTTTTTTTGGTTCATTCTTAGCAAATACCTTTACGCTTGTATCCGATTATAGGGTGAATGAACGGAAAAATAATTCTAACATCACTGTCATCTCATGCAAAGTCAATGGAGTTACATATATATATATATATATATATATATATATATATATATATATATATATATATATATATATATATATATATATATATATATATAACTTATGTTACGGTAGGCTTTCATTGTGCCTTTAAATGAAAATAAAACTGCATGCCGTTAACCAAAAGATGCAACTGGATTAATGCAAATGATTGCTTTATGAGCCACAAGGCGAAAAGGCCTCCGAATGAGGTTGTACGAATCTATTGCTGGACGACTGGTATTTCTGACAAATTCAGAACTGAACGCTGAATGTGGTAGTATCTTTGCCATATATGAGTTTACGTAGCACGTATTTTCTACATATGAACATAGCGGAACAAGATGTAACATAGCTATTGATAATCATGTCACTGGTTAACATTAAACTGCCATAGCAATAGACAATCATGTCACTGGCCAACGCTGTAGTGCTACAACATTATATAATCATGTTACTGTTCAACTCTTATAACAATAATCATGTCACTGGTCAACCCTGCAGTACCACAACAATAGATAATCATGGCACTGGAAGTTGTTCCACAACAATAGATAATCATGGCACTGGAAGTTGTTCCACAACAATAGATAATCATGGCACTGGAAGTTGTTCCACAACAATAGAGAATGATGCCATGATACAAAGTGTTAAGTTATACCCGAACAATTACAAAATATTTGTTTTCAAAGTTCCTATCCGTAATAGTAAACTTGCGCTAAAAAGAAATTCCTTTTTGCACATCAATATATAGGTGGAGATAGCTAGACGGATAGGTATTTGATAAACAGATAAAGATGAATTTAGATTCAACGCACTTTCTTACTGAGCACGGTTCTAATTTATATCCAAGCCATTACAACCTGTTAATGTTTTTACATTCCTTTCTGTAATGATAATACGCTAAAACATTTTTGTTGGACACATAAACTCTTTCACATACGACTATAGCTGGCAATAAAACCTACCTGAATGGCAGATCGCTTTGAGTCTTGGTGGCCCAACGCACAAACAGGATTTATAGAAACATCAATTTCCTTTTGTCAGACAGGTAATGACGTGTCTTAATAGAATGCCTTGATTTTGAATCTTCTTCATTTACCTTGCTTCGAATCTGTTAGCAGAAATATTGATAGATGTTGAAGAATCGGATATGAGTGGGGCAGCATATCGATGCAAGGCAAAATCATTAGGAAAGTTGTATAATATAGATACATATACATGTATCTTCTAGATCAGGGGTTCTTAGTTGAGGTACGCTGACGACTGGTGGTCCGCGAGCTGGATTCAGATCGTCCATTTACAGTATTTAGCTAACGGCACAATCAACATTGGGGAAGATTATTAAGGTGTCCGCAAAGACTCTCGTGGACCATTAAGTGGTCCGCCGAGATCTTTAGAATTGTTCAAGAGGTCCGCCGAGATCTTTAGAATTGTTCAAGTGGTCCGCTAGAAACGCCTGAGAACAACTTCTTCAGATTTAAGTTAGAAAAGAAACAATACAAGCCTTAAGTAATTTTTAATATAAAAAGGCTTGAAGAAATAATTTTAATACAAAAAGATTCAATATTTATTTGTCCAAATGTTTCTATGATTGTGTACATCGGTATAGTTAATAAGTAGAACTTACATGGAAAACTACACTATTGCGGAACTAAAAACGAATTACGTCTCATTCTGAAGAAAGTGAGATGGGAAATTGCTCAGAATGTGATGTCATTACCAAATTCCTTTGAGAATACAATTTAAATTTATTGTAACTGATACTGTACATTGCCGTTTAGGTTGCCTTGTTTTAAGAACAAGAAAATTTAAAGTAATTAAACAAGCTATGCTAAAGACCCAAGCATTCATTTAAAATGTCTATACCTGCAAGATATATATTAAATGTAAACTTAACAGTAATTTGAGCACATAATTATTAGGAAATCTGGACTTATGTTTTCTCAACATTCTCTGATCTACAAAAAAGATGCAACTAATAGAAAACTCAGATACTATGTTGACCTTAAATCTGATTAATGACCAGTCCCGATACAAACTAGAAAGATGTAGGTGTATGAAATATAATGGAACCAAATTATCGAGACTGAGAGGATAGCCTTCGATGTCACATATCGAGTAAACTTTATGCTGTTTAAAGGATAGCAGTGGTAAGTGATCATTAATTACTCATAAAAATCACGAAAAATGCATAAACAATGAGTTGAGCAAGTTTTACAGGCATGCCGAAGTGGGTCACATGGTCATCCAGGAAAAACTACACAGAATCAATGGCAGCGCCGTCATTCGAGACAACATATGACTGGGGCGAGGCGGTAAGTGATGGGGGGGGGGGAGGCGGTAAGTGATGTGGGGGAAGGCGGTAAGTGATGGGGTGAGGAGAGGCGGTAAGTGATGGGGGAGGGTAGGCGGTAAGTGATGGGCGGAGGTGGTAAGTGATGGGGAGGCGTTTAGTGATGGGGGGAGTGGAGGCGGTAAGTGATGGACTTAGTTGTGACATTCTAAGCCAAATGTGAATGGTATGAATTCTACCACTTGGTTGATGAAAGCATATTCAATGTCCATTTCACAAAACAATGACGGAAATAAATCTAGGCAGCTATTATTTGATTTTTATAGTGAAACTCCATCGAAAAGACAAACAAAATTTGTTGCAAAATGATGCTGTACAACATTTTGTCACCTGGTCAACACATGATCTATGTAATCGTAATTCTAATTTCTTGATCAGACCAGTATATTTCTTGTTCCTTTTGAGTTAGGTGCAAATCTTTTAATTAAGATATTCATACGAAAGGAGATAAACTGGGTTACTATTACTAGAATCATCACATAGACAAATTAACTTAAGTTTTCTAAATAAGAACATGCCAAATTATTTTGAGTCCTTTTTCCCGCCTCTTCCGTTTCAACGAATAATATTGATGAGCTTGTAATAATTTATAATGATATTATCATTTTATCAACAAGAGGTTTGCTAGAAAGGTTTTATGAAACTAATTCTAATATAACAATATTTATCTATGAACTTAAATATTATTATTTTTCATAGTATTGTTTTTAAACCTGGAGTCTATAAGAATAAAATAATAACTTCCTAGATTTATTTCCGTCCTTGTTTTGTAAAATGGACACTGAATACACTTTTATTAACCAAAGTAGTAGAATTCATACCATCCACGTTTAACCTAGAATGTCACAAGTCAATCAATTGGTCCCATCTATCTGATGTAATCTCGAAACAAAATGGCGCTGACGTATTTCTGCCACTGATGTCGTGAGGTTTATCCCAGATGATCATTGGACCCACTTCGGCATGCTTGTAAAACTTGATCATTGTTTTTGTTTTGTTGCATTTTGGTGATATTTATGAGTAATTAATGATCATTGACCACTGCGATCCTTTAAACAGCATAAAGTTTACTCGATATGTGACATTAAAGGCTATGATCTCAGTCTCGATAATTTCACATCGTTTCGTTTTATACACCGAAGTTTTTATAGTTTATATCGGGACTGATTATTAATCAGATTTAAATTAAACATCGTGTCTGAGTTTTCGATAGGTTTCATCTTTGGTTTGTTGATCCTGGAATGTTGAGAAATCGTGGGTGCAATTCTTGAATCGATGTGCCTAAAATTACTGTTACGTTTAAATTTAGAATATATCTTGTAAGTATATACATTTTTAAATGAATACATGGGTACGAGAGGTAGGCTTTCTAATTAATTTTATATGTTCATGGTCTTAAACCAAGACAACCTCAATGGCAATATACAGCATCAATCACAATAAATAAAAAATTGTATTTTCAGCGGGAATTTGATAATGTCATCACATTTTGAGCAATTTCCATTCTGACATTCTTCAGCGGAATTTGGTAATGGTACCACATTTTGATCAAATTCCATTCTGACTTTCTTCAGGATGGAACATAATCAAGTTCTCACCCTTTTTGTTTCCGCCACATTGTACAATTTTCGATTTTAATTCCACATATTAGTCTGTAGCACACAGTCATAGAAACGTTTGGGCATTTCAATGTGTTGACATTTTTGTATTCAATTCCTTTACGAGCTCTTCCGTATTAAAACTCTCTTTAAACTTGTATTCTTTAGTTTCAAAATTAAAATCTTGAAGAGGTCCATAAATAAATTTTTACAGTCTAAACCCTTCCTAATGATTTTCGCCTTGCATCAGTCTACAACCTCGCTCATATCCCATTCTTCAACATCTACCAATATTCTTGCTAACAGAGACGAAGCAAGGTAAATGAAGAAGATTCAAAATCAAGGCATTCTATTAAGACACGCCATTACCTGTCTGACAAAGGGAAATTGATGTTTCGATAAATCCTGTTTGTGCGTTGGGCCACCAAGACTCAAAGCGATCTGCCATTCAGGTAGGTTTTATTGCCAGCTATAGTCGTATGTGAAAGAGTTTATGTGTCCAACAAAAATGTTTTAGCGTATTATCATTGCAGAAAGGAATGTAAAAACATTAACAGGTTGTAATGGCTTGGATATAAATTAGAACCGTGCTCAGTAAGAAAGTGCGTTGAATCTAAATTCATCTTTATCTGTTTATCAAATACCTATCCGTCTAGCTATCCCCATCTATATATTGATGTGCAAAAGGGTTCAATTTTGCTTTTAGGATAGAAATGTTAAAAAACAAACATTTTGTAATTGTTTCGGCATAATTTGGCACTTTGCTAAAACCCCTTGTTGAATCGGAGTTTATTAGCTACCTATCTTAATATCAGTCTCTCTTTATTTATCTGTCTCTCTCTGTGTCTCTATATATCTTTATCTATATGTATCCATGTAGCACAATAATTGTCTGTATTCAATCAATAGACCTTAAAACAATCATCCATAAATTTCAATTAGCAGGAATACAGAGAGCACATTTTTTTATATTTCTACTCGCACGCAAGCAGCACATTATTTTCCCATTTAACCAGCTAGAAAGGAGACTGCCATATTGTCACGTTTTCTATGTCCCAGCTATAAAGTCATGTATAAGCTACAATCCACATGTCTTGGGAATATTACCGCGGCCTTGTGTTTGATTTCCAAATATTGCCGCGGGGTTAGTATTGAACCCTTACGCAAAGTTACCATGACCAGCCAGAGACCGGAAACTTGAGTTGGCAAATGCCAAGGTCGCGTCACTTAACAAAGGCTTGCCGTTATCACACCTATATGTTAAAGATTAGTTCAAGGATCAAAAGGAAGTCCACGGGGTGAACGAGGCGTGTTAAGTTTCCGCCCCCACGTTGACAGACAGCGAGAGGGACACTGTCCGCTAAGTTTCATTGGATAGGTCCACATCTATATCCAATCAAAAATTGAGATCGAGGGCGTGATTACAATTCAGATTGCACATCAATAGGGTTTACTCTGAGAAAAGAAGCCACTTGTAATCTGGCGGCAGATCTTAGAGGTAGATTGTATGGAAAGACAAAGCTTCGAAAAGGTCAGTAAGTTATTTGCTCGATTTTTGCAGAATATTACGGTATCATAATTGTAAATATTTGTAGTATGTACACTTAATTACTAGCATTGTTTATTATGTAGAATTACCCTTGTAGTGTTTCATTTACATGCGTATTTGAGAAATGGGCTTGAGCCTTACGTTATGAATTATTAGATGCGAGGCGGAATTATGTAGATTGTTAGCTTGTGGTCAGAATTAATTTCGTAATTCGCTATTAGGTTACTTCGTTGTAAACCAGTGCATTTATTAATGCGTTATGTTAGAATTTACACATGCTTGAATTGTGAATTTGGAAAATGGTTGAAGTATGTGGGATTAGTTACTATGGATATATGCATATATCAGAACATGGATATTGGAATATTTGCGTATTTTGTATGAATTCTAATGTAATGAAATGAGTCTGATTATTGTGATATTGTTTAGTATAACGGGATTAGGAATATGTACTGATGTGACGGAATTTATTGATGTATGTATAAGAAGTAATTGATACCGTGCTGTATTATGACGTTTGTTTTACCATACTGGAACTTATGGGTATCTTGATGTGAACAAATGCGTGACCGAAGAAATCTAAAAGCCGTTATCTGATGATAGGCTGTGTGTAGTGTGAGATGAGAAGGCTAAGGAAAAGATTGCACCGTCCTTATGTTTTGGAAGCTTTTTAGGGAATAGAGAACTTCAGGTTCCATTGAGTCCCAAGTCTTAAAGAGTTGGAGACGGAATTGAGACTGTAACCGAGACAGTCGAAGTGCAGTCGTGGAGGAGAAAGTGGAGTGGGAGGAGAAGGAGCCTAGAGAAAGTCGATGAGGAGGAGAAGGAATCTAGAGTAAGGTTGGAGAGGAAGAGCAGAAGAAATTGGAAGAAACAGGAGAGGGAAAGGATACAACAAAGGATTAGAAATACATAGACAGGTAAGAAATCAATCTCACACTACTAATCAAGTGATTTAATAGGCTTATTAAAGGTTCTTGCGGAAGGAGTGTAATTAGAAATTTGAGGCATTTCATTACTGAATTGTTATTAAATTATTATTTGTTGAATTTCAAAGTTTTTGCATGTTTAACCATCTAACCATCGGCATTGCTGACTGGGGGCTCGGAGCTTTACATCTATCTTTTGCTAAATTTAATTTTCAAGCAAATAGAGCCTGGATGGGAATTCTGTAATAGTTTAAATAAAATATTGGGAGCACCCCACCCCAAGCATATACTTCGTCACATATATATTTCGAAGAACCATCTACACTTACGGTCACATTTAATGAGTACAAATAAAAATATCACCGCAGAAAAAGCGGACATGTTTATTGTTGACTTCCTGAATCAATATTGGAATGAGATGAAATGGCACTGTCGAGCTGAATATCAGGATTACTTGCGACCTTTATTACTTACCACAGTTTGAAATATCTTGTCTGATTTTAATTTAGTAAACCTGCTAAATTGACCCATTGCAAAATCTCTGACCAAATTACCAGATACGGGAACGACAAAATGTGGCATTAGCAATAAAAAAAGACACCTTCCATAAGCCCCATGTTTCATTCCCATCGTGCAGCAGACCATTATGTCGAAACGTCTTTTCTGTGGATCAACTCACCAACCATCCAAATAGAATTATGTATATCGACAACGGACAAGATGACATGACTAGCCCACCACATCGTGGTGGATGGACCTCATGCAGAGAAAACTGATATGCCTCAACTGAAGCAGCTAGAGCTGAGTATTAGATATTCGGAGATAACCAGCAACCGAGAGAAACAGGGGCGCTTTTGGAACAAGAAGGTCATTTGAAATAAACCGCGTGTTGACCCTCTGAGATGCAGAAAATTCAGTAATGTATTGTTTCCTCGCTATACGATGAAAGTTTATCTCCGTGTCATCCGTGGAGACCCCTTGTTTTGATGTCCTCAATTTCCAGACGTGAATATTTCATCCTGGTGAATTACAAAGGGGTCATCGAGTTTGTTCAACCCAACAAGTTTGTGAATATGATTATAGATGCTTACCCAATGCCCGTTTACTTTACTTGGACACCGACAGCAGTATGAACATCAGTCGAATGGAAGTTAATCAACCTCACATCAACAACAATCGCTTCAGAGTGTGGACCGACGAACATTCCGAATATACAATTCCGAGTTTTGCCAGTGACAGACCCTATAATAACGGAAACAAGTACATAGATAGGAAAGAACACCTTCATAGTAAATGCAAGGTGATAGGGTTGATATTAACTATGACGTGTTGAAAGAAGATGTAAACACAAGTCAAGAAAGACAATCTCGTCAAAACTCACGACCCACACAAGATTCAACGTTAGTCTCATCATTAAATTTTTAGCAAACCACTGGAGAAAGTGTATCAAATCGTCTACGAGAAACCAGTGCGACTGTACCGTACGGATATCACAATCCAGTACAAAAATGGGAGAGTTCCAATGAAGAAAGATCATTTGAAGCAGAGACGTCCACCCAAAAAGACGCATCAGATACGGAAACAATATGATGCACCCTACCAAGAGTTGAATGAAGATGAGTATAACTGTATGTCGAAAGAGTGATACTGTGCAATACGACGAGACTGATGCGTGGTTTTGCACCACTGTAGTAAATGATGCCGTCCGCTGTCACTATCACAGTCACAAGTTACTATTTGCACCAAACGCACAAGTGAAACTGATCGTTCCAGAACTACCCCCGCCTTATTATAGAGAATCTCGGACGAGATGAGAAAGATACACTTCCCATGTTGTTGCTTTTTTGATGACAGCATCTAAGGTATTTCGTCAGGGATGGTATGTATAGATAAGCAACACACCCTAAATGGGATATATATTTGAAGCGTGGGTTTATAAAAAACTGAGATCGAAGAAGTCTGTATTGTAGCGATTATAAGCTCTTTTTATGGATACTTAAGAAGAGTGCATCCATAATCTTGCTTTAGATCTGCGAGAATGTATCAACACCCACTTCATACAAGTAAAACACACACAAAAAATTAATTCTATATTTATAAACTATACCCATTTCAGTAGCATAAGAATAGTAATTCTTAATAATAAAAAGACGTGCAGTATTGCACGGAATTCCATGGGAGGATGAAACGATTAGTGACTAGGACGATTACCAAGTGCGTTCAAAAGAACTCATTCCACAGGACCATACTCCTTTGTATTTGAGATGACGTGTAATAAGTGTGTTTGTGGTTGCGTTTCTTGGATTCGGTTTAGCTGAAACTCCACTTTGGGACATTTATCACCGTTTATTGAAAAGACACTACTGCAATGACGACACTTTTTCACGAGAAAATTACTGTAGGCGAAAACATGTTATTTTGATGAATACAAATCTAACATTTTTTTTGTCAAGAAGAAATTTCTTGCACTTTGTCTAAGTTCACGCTGTACCAAGAATTTTAAGTCACTATTGTTGTATACCATCCGACTACACTTCAATGATGTATGCGACTGGAAAAGTCCTGGATTCGATGCTTGCAGACGAGACTCGGCTCATCAGGCAAACGTGGTGTCTATGTTTACACCGTGACCCACCATCAATCCCACAACAAGAACCCAGAGGGATGTGTCTTTGCCATCCCTTTATCATGCTCATAGCTGGACCTAGCAGTTGTCAAACGTTTCATCGAATTCAAAATCTCTTGTTTGATCATCCTCCAGAATGGTTCGTGTGGTGTTAAAACGAGTGGCAATTAGTTTACTCGTTGCTGAAAGAATAAAAAAGAAGAAAACATTTCTTCTGTAAAAGATATTCCTTGTGAAAACAATGGGATCATGTCTAACTCTAGTCAAACGCATCTCGCTAAAAGGACATCGCAAGAGTAGTAGTCTAGTAGTATTTACATTGTCCAAACTTTGCATCAACAAAGCAAGGCTATCGTACCATGTCTCATTGTATATCACGTGGTCTTGTTAACAAATACTAGAGACAATTTTGAGTCTAAGTGTTGCCTAAATAATTTTTATTTCCACGACTGATTTATGCTTATGACGATGTTATACGTTTAGAACAGGCATATTTACTGATCAGTGAAACCGAACGACTCAAGAGTTTTTGAGATTTCGTAGAGATCTGATTAACGACTAAAGTCACGAAAAGGGTCGTTGATTTACACGTCGTATTTCACTTTTTCGTAACACAAAAACTACATTCACTCCCATCATCCCTGATGTTATTATGCGCGACCTAATCAATCTCATTCTCAGGTTAGATTAATTCGAGCACCGTATGTCACCAGTCGCGGAAAAGATGCACAAATAATTTCCCATTTGTGGAATAAAGATTCAAAGAAGTGTTGCGATGGTTTTCTTCGACGCCACGTAAATCACTACTAGGAATTATTCACGTTCCTCATCGAAAGCAACGCATTTTCAATAGTCTAGAATTACCTTATTACACTCATCGATCCAAAAATCGATCTCTAAACCAATAACCAAATTACCTTGCAACCTGGTGGAAATGGGCTTCTAAGAGGAATCGTTATTCCACCGATTCTACAATAATAGTCAAAAGTCAAAAAGCAAACCCCTCTCCCAAACAACAGAAAGATGAAAAGGAGATTTGCAGTTAGTTCAGATCCACAATCATCTACAAAAAAATCAACGACACTAACCCAAGAAAAAGAGGCACTGTTACTAGAAAGCGAATGTACTCACGGAAACCCTGACCTGTAGTCACACCTACATCTGCCACAGAGTCCTTTTCTCCTCCTGTATTGATGATTCCAGCGAAACGTGATTTAAGACGAGTGTTCCCCAATCTGCGAGTGTTTCCAATCTGTTGAACACGCTTCCACAGGGACGTCCATATCTAAACTGACTCTCACTCCTCTATTCATCCTTCGTCATTCTTCTGCTTTTCTGACTGCTTTTGTACAAAGGTAGCACAGCCCAAGACAAGCGCCCGACGGAACAGATATGTTACAAAGTTTTCTAGGCTTATCAAAACAAAAACTCATCATTCAATTTAGTTCGTCATAAACACCGTCGTTGTCTCTTTGTCCAGTGTCCAAGACACGTTGATACGACGTCCCAACAAGCACTGGACATGAATCACTGTATAAAAGAAGTTACATCAGCTCTCTGAAAAAGATGACCTTCTGCAACAGCATCGTCGAGAAAAGTTTCCTCAACAGAAGGGGAAAAATGCCATCCCTGTTCGTTCAACCAAACAATGGGTTGCATTGTAAGTGCACAACACGTGGTACGTGTTTCGTTTGAATACACTGAAGATGACATTTCTTTGAACGGTTATCGCTTTCATTATCATCCTACGTCCAACATCTTCACCACAAATACAATATTTAACCAACTAATTAAATTGATTTGTCAACTGTCTTTGGCACAAACACTGTTGTCGCGAAAAGTATTTGTACATAAAAGTTCTGCCACAAAACACATGCTACGAAATTTTAATTCGTAACTGATATTGTATCCCGAAAATCTTTGTCAGGAAACATTCTTTCAAGATGACAAGTTTAGGGAAATGTAGCGAAACAGTTTTAAAAAATGTCAATATTGTCTGTTTGTAAAATAAAATATTATTTCTATTTGATAGCAATATGCACGATTACGGTTCAACTTTACTATTCTGTCTTTCGATGTAAGCAAGGGAACTTCCAGCTTTATTTTTATTTTCGTGCTATAGGGCACTCAATTTCAAGTATAATCTATGTATCGTTTCGATGAAGTAAATGTCCTTATGGACAGTTAAATCCGATTATCATCATGAATATACATGACTAATGTTGACAAAGGTTTGTTAGGGACTTAAAATGGCGTCTGTGAAAAAAACGCATGTGTTGTGGTGAAAATAAAAAGAACGGTGTCTCCTGGCAATACTAGGACTCTGTATTTTGTGTTCTTCTCTGGTTTTACAATTTGTTCGATCTTTCTTCTGTACGTTTTTTAAAGTAAAAATCCACAAAATATTTGCTCCTGCATGGAAACGTACATTTATAACGATGTGCAAAGTACGTATAGATACATGATTTCGATGACTCTTCGAAGGAGTAATTACCAGACACCAACATATTTGGTCTTCAAGAGCACACGTAGAAGACAAGGCAACATACACAAAACATGCGAGAACCGAATCTTTAGTGTGTGTGTGTGTGTGTGTGTGTGTGTGTGTGAGAGAGAGAGAGAGAGAGAGAGAGAGAGAGAGAGAGAGATTGGTCTTATATTTACTCAGCATCTAATAAAGCGAGACTCGGTCATTTTTGAAGGTTATTATGTCATTTTAATATATGGCTGTCAGCTGCGTTGTTGACCACTTCCTAGGTTACAGGGACTTGTTGAACATACTAACGGCTGATCAGACCTGTAATGCTAGAGAGCTCAGCTGTCTAGACAGAGTTTGATAGTCCTTATTAAAGCAAACCCCTGGGACATAGTAAATGGCTTTCGCCGTACAACTGATCTCGGTCTTTAAGTAATTTGTGTAACAAATCGTCCCATAATGCATTGCCGATAGCAATCGTTGCTCGGATTATTAATATTTTAATATTAGCCTTATGTATACACTGGTCATAAATGTGGCCCATTAACCTTCATGTATTTCTCGTGTGTATAGGATACAACAACCCTTTTTTGGTATGTATATATAAACGTTTAGGGCACATCAGCACAAAAATAGCTATATGATGCCGATTAAAATGAAAGTTCTAAAAATGAAAATGAAGAATTGCAGACAAATTGAAGAAACGTAACCCTTCCAGATCAATTTAAACATTAAATTCAACAATATAAAATACAAAATGTAAAATGAAGTGTTTAAGTTAGTATTCGTTTTGGATTAAATCAAGTGTCTCAATATTCTTCTTTGCACTTAGAGCGCTTTCGTATCCAATAACATAATTTGAAGCCAGCTATCAAGTAATGACATACGCGCGTGTGTGTATATGTCTTATTTTCATGTGTGACCTACGTAAGTGAATATCAGGAAAGTTAGAATACAACAGTCTCAAATACGCAACATGGCACCGCTGTCCATTATGTGAATAAGTGCCCGTTCACCACGTAGAGTGGGCAGGTTCTTTAAAATGTATTGGGGGTGTTTCCATCTTCCGCAATTGTTACTTACGTTCAAGTAGGATAATAATAACAATAATAATAATAATAATAATAATAAACAACTTTCTTTAACGAGGATACCACATTTGGTCATGAGTGACCCATCTGCCATGTGGTCCTCAGTTTTTGTAATTGGCTATGTAAAAAAAAAAAATTAAAAATAAAAAAATAAAAAAACATACAAGACCATGCGTATAATCAGATATTGTCGCACACTCGATACATATTTAACATGAATGACTATGTGTGACTATACTGGGAAACATACACATATGAACAATATTCTATACACAGGTACATACATTTCAGCATAAGTCGTACGTATTATATATATTGAATACGATCTGGACATATATTTATAGATATAATGATACAGTTTTCTTTTCAGAGCCTTTAATATGTCATTCCAGTTGGTCAAGAAAGAATTTCTTTAATGATATTTTAAAAGAAACTAGGGAATTTGAATTACGTATCCTCATTGGTAAGGAATTCCATACAGTAGGTGCTGATACAGCAAATGAGCTTTTGTAATGACTGGTTTTTGACAACGGAATATGGAGATCCTTGTTTGTCATCGATCGGAGATTACGCTCGGTATTTGATGATCTTAGTTCAAGTATGTTAGGGATATAATCTGGATAAAGACCATTTAAAGACTTATACGTCATGCTTCCTTTAAACTAAAGAATACGTTTTTGTATAGGCAGCTATTACATATGTTAAAACAAAACATTCGAGGGAGTCACAACAGGAAGTTTCAGTATTATTCCGGCTGCCCTTTTCTGGAGTTTATTAATTCTGGACAGATTATAACTGGATGTGTTTCCCCATATGGTACAGCCGTAATTTATCAGTGGTAGTATATAACCCGAAAAATAAAGTTCAAGTGATTGGGGAGGTAGACATTTCGAAAGCAATTTTAACGGTTATTCTTTTTTTTACTACCGTTGCACATGGGTCATCGATATGTGCATTCCAGATGAGATTTTGATCAATGTAGATATAAAGAAGATTTTGATTTTTGACAATAGATACCTTGAAGCCATTTTGAGTTAGAAGTAAATCCATGTTGGTAGATAGACGCTACTTTCTTCCGATTGTCATTTTAGAGATATTAATATGCATTTTGTTTTGATGACACCAAACTGATATATTGCTGAGGTGGATTTAAAGTTCATTTTTAATGGAGTCTATAGATTTACCAAATAAATGCAATGTAGAGTCGTCAGCGAAAATATCTGTGTTAAAGTGCGCTGAATACAAGGTTAAGTCATTGATAAACAGTAGAAAAAGAAGAGGATCCAATATAGATCCTTGAGAAGAACACCACACCACTTACGATATGACTTGGTTCGGGAGTATATTTACCCGTGCGAACAACCTCGTGTATGTTTAGTGAGGCACGACGTGAACTTAGCAACTGAGTTTGGAGAAAACTTGTAGGCTGTTTTTTTTTTAATGAGCACCAAATGACATGAATGATTCTGTCGAAAACCTGATTGAGATGTATGGATGAAATATCTGAAAACATGCTTGCCGACATGTTTTCTAATAATTTTTTGAAAGTAAGATAGAACAGATATGGGTCGATAGTTGGATGGGTCATTCTTTTCATTAAAGGATTGATGTTTTAAACGACACGACCCATTACATGCTATTTCGAGAACTTATACAAGATTCCTTTCATAAATATATTTAATATTACGACCATTGATATCATTGTTTGATAATGTTTGATATCGAATCAACGATTACAGCAGACAATCTTAGATAATTCGGGGGAAAGCTTCAGCAACCTGGACCATGCAAAACATGTTAGTATTCAGACGGAGATTTACAGGAATTATCAAGGCTTTCTTGCTCGTGAGAACAATTTGTTTGTTTATTTCTTACGTAATGGAAAAATGTTTCCGAGAGATTTTAAGGCTTCACAATTTTGTATTGTCCCTTACATCATGTCAAAAGTTTCGACAAGCACTGGCATGTTCTATCCTGGGTTTTAATGTTGTTCCTTTTTTTCTTTTCCAAATGCGAAACCCTTTGGGGTGAAAGGGAGGAGTTGCGCATATGTACAGAGATGCGTGTATCTCACTAAACTTGAAGAAACGTGAAATGCTGGTCCAGTAATCGGAAAGACATTTTTGATCTATTTTAATCGGTAGCTATATTTGCACAAATATTCCAAGCACATGACCTAACGATGAAAAGCAATGCTTCAGCGACAGACGATAGAAGGGTTTACGTACAAAACATTATCTGAAAAGCAAAGAACAAATTTCACTAGTCAACATACAAATCATGTTTTTTTCAAAACCATATACACTCGCTTAAAATCAGATCCAATTGCACATTGCACAGACCTAAATATACCTTGGCATCATGCTTTGTCTGATCTAGGTCTATGCAGTTAGTTCCGACTAATTAATAAAGCGAACAAAATAAACCATGATCGGACGTAGTAGTTGCGAATAAGATCTGGATCTATGTTGCTTGCAGTTGGAACAGGCTTTTAAGAGAGTTTATACTGTATTTATTCTCTTTTAATTGCCAAAATAAAGTGAGTATAGCGCTGAATCAAGTGTGCTATAACACATACATCTACATGGGGCTATACATTTAACAATAATATTGCGTGTAAAAAAAAAGTTTGCTAGCTTACCAGCTTCATTTCGATTTATATATAAAGATATTCTTTATTAATTACATTGTTCAAAACAATAACGCTGACCTCAAGGCTGTGCTTACCATAAACGAAATGAGGCTGTTTATTTTCTTTGCACGCAGACGATTTTGTACTGTTCGCTTAATACAATATATGATACAGTCTGTTAAATTATTTGAAAGCTTACTTTGACAGATTCTCTGTACAAGCGAATACTGATAAGAACAAATTAATATTTTTTTAAACATTCGACAGCTTCACTTTCTTATGGAGACAAATTACTCTGGGTCGTCGAGTCTTTTTTATTTTTTATAGATATCTTAAAATTATGTGTGCGGTGGGGTGAGTAAATAATGGAGAATGGTTTGAAACACAATATCGTTATGTTTTTGTGCAAAGAAGCGTACTTTTTTCATAAGATATGTTTCTGCTCATCGCATAAAGATGTAATTTATTTGACTAATTAATATATTCTGTACTTCATTATGGTGCTGAAGTTTGCACATTTTACATGAAGAAAATGTGCATTTTAATGTTTTTAGAAATGTTTTTAAAGTTAAGAAATCGACCGATATGAATGCATTATATGGACAACATGGTTAAATACAAATCATATAACACAAAAAATGCATATGATATAATTACAGTCAGTGATTTAATGAAACCGTAATTCCTTGCTGTCTAAAATATATTTCATGTTATATTATGTATATCTTTTTAATTTTTTTTGTTGCATTATTAGATAATTTGCCTTTGTCTGAGAAGTCTTCTTCTGAAAGTATTCTTGTTAGAAAGCAGAGTATGGCTTTATTCAAATTCGACCCCATAATGTTAATCTGACATCAGACCTAGTTTCAGGCCCAGTGACCAGTAGCGCTGTGAATTCTTTGTCTATTGAGGGTATTCATTTATTGCTAGGCAATGAAACCACCTGTAACTGAAAAGTCTTGATTAGATCAATATATTGATCACACGGAGAATGAAATCCCAGATTTATACCCTGCATGTGCAGTTACTATAATTATGGGAAATAAAGCTCTTGAGAGTGAAATTGATCAGGAAATTATTATTTTGGCAGACACATGTATTGGTCCGACATCTGCTTCTTGTATTGATGAATCAATAGGTATCGATCACTGTGTTTTTCGACTCATTTTCTCATTTCTAATCGGGGTGAAAAATGACAATCACTTGTCGTCGAAGAGGAAAAAAGATCCTGAGATCTAATTATTTCAGAAGACCATTAGCGAAACACAAGCAGCAGAGGTTCCACTTGTTATTTTGTGAACAATGTGGTCCTTATGAGAAAACTGAGATCATCTGAGGTACCCACTGGTGACGAGTGGTCAGTGAGCCATCAAATTGTTTTTCCTAAGACATAAAAACAGGAAATTCTTATTTTATCCTATGAAACTCCTTAAGCTGGTAATTTAGGAGTCAATAAATCATATCACAATCTTACATTATATTTACTGGCAGAAAATCAAAGTGTTGTTTCCGAATACTGCAGATATTGTTATACTTGTCAGATGGCAGGTTTTACTAATTCTGAAACAGCTTTTGGATATGTTGTCGATGGACTGTTGTTGAGAGAGAAACCTCTTTTAACAGAGGATTCAGAAGTTCATCTTCTTGATTATGTCTCTGAGGTAGCAAGATAATATTCAGTCTACTCACTCAAAATGAGATTAAGGCATGGCAAAACAACAAGTTAAAGAACGCTTCAGCCTGCTGATAAAGTTCTTTCTCTCTTGCCTATACATGTACTTAAAAATCCTCTTCTGGTTAGATATTATGGTTCTTATAACGTTAAATTACATCATCACTACTCATGAGTGTAAACAAACAGAAAGAACTCTGCCATGAAAATGTGTTAAAGGAGAATGTCGAGAGAGATAGTTCTGTTAATCATTCAGTCAATTTAGTAGCACTTTTCCCACAGAGTGAAGATCTAAATGATGGGGTGCATCCATAGTGTAGTGACTTTGGTTTAACCAGTTCGAAATTCGGAAATATTAAACACCCGGGAACTGAAATTTTCACATCTACAACCAAAAGAAAACAAAAAGAATTAAAGCAGCTAATTTATGAATATGAGCACTTGTTTCCAGACATTCCAATCCGAACAAACAAAATCAACCATGCTCTTGAAGTGTAAATTCTACACGTGTAAAAAAAGCATTCTTACAGAATGAATCCTCGCAGGCAGGAATGTTTGAAAAGGGAAATTTAACATTTTTTGGGGACTGATTTTATTGAACCAAGCAAAGGTGACTGGAGTTCACCGTGTATTCTAGTGCCGAAACCAGATAATACTTCCGTATGTGCACGGACTATAGAAAACCGAACAGTATAACAATAACAGACGCATTTGCAATGCCAAGAATGGATGACTGTATAACAAAATTGTAAATGCAAAATATGTCACCAAATTCGACATGTTAAAAGGCTTCTGGAAGATTCCACTTACGGATAAAGCAAAAGAAATTTCGGCCTTGGCAATTTCAGATGGACTCTACCAATATAAAGTAATTCCATTTAACACATGTTTACTAGTTTCGGGTGATTTCCCACTGGAAGGTTTTTGTCAGGTGTGTTCTTAGAAGAATTGAGTTATTTCCAATTGGGTATGTTAATTCACATAATAGGTATTTTTAAATACCTGTATTAGGTTAAGCAGTAAGATATGTGTCGTGATGTATGCTGCGGCATATAGTAGTAAAAGACTCTCGAAGGTGTATATAAGGAGAGAACTGTGCAATTGGAGTCATTTCTAGTTTGCATTCATTCCTGTTTCGGATTCGTATTTCATAGTGAAATCAGCCTGCAGATTTATTCAATAATCTGTTTAGACAACTTGAAAAGAGATATTTGTTAGGAATATTCTTTGGAATTACAAAGTGATCAATGGACTAGAACATTATTCCGAGACTACTGTGAATTATTCAAAGGAGTTCTGGACAATGCCATTGTGATAAGCACATTCGAGGATCTGAAATTCATTCGGAACATTCTATTCTTTTGGACTTGAATATGACGTTTTAGGATTCACTTAATAATACTGTAAGTTCCTCTTAAATTTTCATTTTATATCTTTGATAATTAAACTCTTTGTTACATTTTACAAAACTTGTTGATTTTTGCTTCTTTCTGTTACTTATTTTGTGACCAGAGAGTCGCCCCGAGTGACCGAGTGGTCTAAAGCGCTCTCCGTTACGGATCACCTTTGTGAGAAAGCTTGCCAGTAGCTTCTCGTGGGTCGGTGGTTCTTTCCGTGCATTAATACTGGCCGCAATGTATAGCCTATCATGTGATGTGATGTGTGTGTGTGTGTGTGTGTGTGTGTGTGTGTGTGTGTGTGTGTGTGTGTGTGTGATTTGGATTTGTAACATAGCTTTAACAATTTTTCAGTCATATCGCTACGATATCTGCAGTGTGGCAGTTTATAGTGATGTCTAGCACTGGGGCATCATGCCGCAGACATGTAGCATGATGTCCCACCCAGTCACATTATCCTGACACCAGGTTGACCAGTCTTAACACTAACCTCTTAATGCTGAGCGCCAAACGAGGCAGCTGTTAATACCATTTTTGTAAGTCTTTGGTATGACTCAGCCGGGGATCGAACCCACGACCTTCCGCATCCGAGGCGGACGCTCTAACCACTAGGCCACCGAAGCGGTATCGTTTGCTGAAAAATGGCGTTACACCCTACAACAACAACAACAACAACACCCAGAGAGTCATAACAAGATGTGATCAAAGTAGACGAAAAATATAAAACCTTGTATTTTTTATACATAATTGTTTAGGGTACATAGGTGGTGCTCTACAGTTTCGTATATTGTATAGGGTTAGATATGACCATAGATTCGTAACAGTCAAAAGATGTGCTGACTTTGGATGAATGTATGATGGGGAATATTGAGCTCACCGAATCAAAGTTGCACTACATGAACTGAGACTGTCGGAGTCATGATTGAATCAATAGACTCTGTTGATACCCACCCCGTAGTCAAATCGTAGAAACATTGTATGGTCAGTTTGTACGATTATGGAGGGAGGCCCTATCAGCGTTAGGTAAACTGACATCGTATGCTACGCATGCACATGCTTTTTAAGTTTGAAATATACCTCTATACAATTAGAAACGACAGATTTAGAATAGCTCTGACTCGCTTTAGGACAGTATCTCATAACCTTTCCATACCGTTAAATTGCTATAGAAATATTCAGAGAAGATATATTTCATGTACAATGTCATCAAAATATAACTTAAATAGAAAATCACGTCTTCTATCTGTGTCCTTTGCATCATGACCTTTCAAACCAATATTTACGCAGGTACTTTTGCTTTTGTCCTACTTGGGGAGTGGGGGCTTCAGACAGATGCCCCTTCCCTTTCCAAAGGTGCGTGTGTTTGTTTTCTTTTGCATAAAAGAATTTTAATCAAAAATGTATTTACTCGCAAAATTTGTATGGGGTATTTTTTCTAGTGTTATCTATAGGGTTGTCTAGGTTTAACCCTAGTCACAGTCTATTCCCTTAATTGTTAGTAGTTACCTTTGCCAAGGGCCCCCCTACGTTCTGTGTTTGCTATATGTATATTTGCTATATATTCTTTGTGTCCTACATTAGGCAAATTTGAATCCCTCGTGTCTTCTGATTCGTGAGATAAAAGTATTAGACAATCTAAATACATATAGTTGTCGCACGTTTAAAAACATTTCAGTCGACAACGATTGTTTTGTTGCGGTCCTAGGAAATAAGGAAATACATCTGGCCTTAAGCCATACTCGTGCAGCTTTCGATTCGCTCAGCCGAGAGATAGCGTTGCATGTAACACTATTATCTTAATCCTTATTGTCTTTGTTTACTCTTTGATGGTTGTTTTTGTAGACTTGTCAATACTTGTAAATGCATTTATTGCATAAGCACATTATGTCAACGCTTTTTATATCAAGGCTACATAAACTTTATATGTTTCAAGCTTCATAAACTATTCTCAGACAAGACAGGTTCTGGAGGCAGATGAACTGCATTCATTTGGCAGACACAGAAATAATGGCATAATAGTTAGAAAACCCAAAGCCATTCTACTGGGAAGGAATGCTAAAACTGCTACGTAAATATGCCAGTGTATACATTGTATATCCGTATGTTACTGCCCTTTCTTGGATAATGGCTATTGATGATATCTAGATAGGCATGAAAGCTTTATGGTCTGTTTCAATTTATTCTTGTTTGCAGTTTAATTAACAAGGCCTATTTTTTTTATCACGAAATGTTTAGATGTTGAGACAATTTAACTGAACACAATTAAATAATTGTAATTTAAATGTGTTAAAGACGAAACTGCGCTGTACTGAACTCAGGTCATGAAGAGAACTGTGCCATAAGATGGATTGCCATCTCAAGAAATAATGTATGACGGTACCTGTGACTCCTCTACCACAATGCGGATTTTTGTATCAAATACTATATTTACCCAGAAATACAAATGGTCGTGCTACTTAAAGCGCAAAATGAACACACAAAAAGACCAAAGCATTGCGTTTCAGTTAAGAGTGCTATGTCTTATTTGCCTCTTTAATTATTTGATATATTACGTGCGAAAACGAAAACAAAGTACTCAGATTTAAAACAAGGTACCGGATAACACGTCACAGCAGACTTGTTTTACATTTAAATGATACTTGTTGGGATTGAGCGCAGTTGTCGCTGTCTTCGATACTCACGATGCGAGGATATCTAGTCGATTTGTGCCTCACAACTGTTGACTATAGCCTTTCTGTCAGAGAGAGAGAGAGAGAGAGAGAGAGAGAGAGAGAATTACCTGTGCCAAAGACGGGTGCAACGAGTAAACTGTTGCTGCTATAAAAAGCGGCATGAAATGACAGTGTGGTCAGTACGAAAAATTTTGTATGTACGTTCTGTAGGAGACGGGAACAGTTTAATGTGCCTTGTTCAAGATTAAACACAGACGCACCTATCAAGACCTAGCTGAAAACACGAGAAACTAAATGAAATGCTACCGTGTCCTTATTATATATATATATATATATATATATATATATATATATATATATATATATATATATATATATATATATATATATATATATATATATATATATATATATTCAAAACTTCTATATACAATGGGTACTAGATTTGCTCAACAAAATAAATTCTTCTTTACAAGTAAAATGCCCTGAAACATTTTCCCTTTTGAACAGATATGTTCATCATAATGTTAGCGGGTGTGCTATAGGGTGAATGAGAATCCCACCACTTGGCGACAGGACCTAATTGCAAACCACGAAAGAGACGCACCGTAACGTAGTTTTCACTGATGGCTGAAGTACGCACATATCGTCAAACACGTACGCAAGAAATCTTTCGCAACAAGCATCAGTGTCTGAAAAAATGACCCAAATGCAACCTTAAGTTTACACAGCCGAACTTCCTAAGAATCCTTATCAATGCATAAGCTCCATGAACTTCAGAAGAAGAGTCTTTATCAATCAATATGCTGCCTGAACTTCAGAAGAATCCTTATCAAATCCATTAGCCGGTTGTGCTATGCAGTCAGACCAAAAGTGTACTGCCATCGCCTCCATCACGTCTTTGACATGTGTCTGATATAAATTATTCTTGTTCAACAAACATAACATAGCATGACATGATAGCTATTAGTCTTCATTCACATCACGTAATAAACATAACACAGCATGACATGATAGCTGTTAGTCTTCATTCACATGACGTAATAAACATAACATAGCATGACATGATAGCTGTTAGTCTTCATTCACATGACGTAATAAACATAACATAGCATGACATGGCAGCTATAAGTCTTCATTCACATCACGTAATAACCATGATATATCATGACATAACAGCTATAAGTCTTCATTCACATCACGTAATAACCATGATATATCATGACATAACAGCTATTAGTCTTCATTCACATCACGTAATAACCATAATATATCATGACATGACAGCTATAAGTCTTCATTCACATCACGTACAATAGTAGTAGTAGTAGTTGTTGTTGTGGATAATGTTGCTGCTATTGTAGAAGAAGAAGAAGAAGAAGAAGAATTTAAGAGCATAGTGGAAATGTGGTAGTGTTAGACGTATCATTGGTAGTATCAGTGTTGATGCTTCTTACAAAAGTAAATATATCCACACACACACACACACATATATATATATATATATATATATATATATATATATATATATATATATATATATATATATATATATATATATATATATAATTTTGTATTTGCTCTTATTTGTAATTCATTTAACCAAGTTTAGTGTACCTCATTGATAACCACCATAAAGCCATATATAACTTATACACTCTTTATGCCGAACACGTTGCTAAAGGACGCAGATCTAGATACATCTGTGAATGTTTGCACAGTGACCACTATGGACGGTTGAGTGATTGGGGATAGGTAAATCAAAATGATATCTTGAAGAACGAAAACTCGGACCAAACGGCATGGCTACAGACCCCTTAGACAGAAAGGCATGGCTACAGACCCCTTAGCCCAAACGAAGGCAAACTCGGATCAAACGGCATGGCTACAGACCCCTTAGACAGAAAGGCATGGCTACAGACCCCTTAGACCAAACGAAGGCAAATTCGGACCAAACGGCATGGCTACAGACCCCTTAGACAGAAAGACATGGCTACAGATCCCTTAGACCAAACGAAGGTAAACTCGGACCAAAATGCATGGCTACAGACACCTTAGACAAAAGACTGTTTGCATTAGTGTCGGGAACTGGTAAAGTCAGAAGTCGTAAACTGTCTTCATAGTATCAATAAATGTTTATAACTATGAGTCTACAAAATACATAATAATATTGTCGATGGATGTAGTTATCAAAGGACCTGCTTTCAGCTACATTTTTAAACAAAATTAACGTGAAGAGTTTAGGCTGACGCAGTGCTCTCAATATTCTGTAAATTCCCTTTATAAGTATTTAGAGGTCACTCTGGAAGTAGTAACAGTTGTAGTAATACTGTGATTGTAAAGACAGCAGAAATATGTACTTCATCTTCTCTTTTTCCCGTCCAATCGTTTTCTATATATATATATATATATATATATATATATATATATATATATATATATATATATATATATATATATATATGTACGTTTAAGTTTTTAAGTAAATAGGAAGATAGGTCAGTTGGTAGGAATGTAAGAACTCTCGCAAGCAAGTATGAAATCATGCAATTATAAATACGAGATAGCTAGATAGGTCATATTTAGTTTGATAGATATGTCGGTAGGTACACCCTGCTGAATGCTTGCAACGTCGAACGAAAAGCTTGACACACAATACAAATAAAATAATTTTAAAAAATTAATTTCACATCATTGTAGAATGTACCGTATATTGTCCATATTTTTGATTATCTATCCCGTTTCCCACCCCTTCTTTTACAAACAAAAAAACATAACCCCAAAACTGAACTTAAGTGAAAACGTTGAAGATGTTTACATTGATTTCATTTTTTTTTAATTAAGCACTCAAATCAAACACTCGTGCCGGTTTTCAAGGAAAGTTTTAAAGCCTTTCTATGTCCCCGTGATTGTATCACTATGTTAGAAGCACTCAGTGGTTTACCTTAAGTGCATTTCATATCAATGCGTCAAATACCGACATCTGTTGCTTCAGCCTTCATATTAGTAGCTGTTGAACCATTTCCTGTCGACGATAGAGGATGAACCCCTTCCAGTCGACGATAATAACGTTTATTGAACCAGTCAAAGCCATAACATGAACCAGTCAAAGCCATAACATGAACCAGTCAAAGCCATAACATTCATTCAATTTGAAAAAAAAACATTGTCAGGGTAAATTACACATTAACAAGTGCGGCATATCTACTTTTCTCTTTCGACGTCTTCTTTTTCCATAGCTCACAACTTCCCTGTTACGCACCCCCCCCCCCTCTTTCTCTCTCTCTCAACTCTTTTGTGTAGATTCTCCCTGTGATTCAATCACGTAAATAGTTAGGTATTGTTTCGGCTTGTGTGTTACACGTTTCTTTCCCAGACGAAGAGCATGATTAGCCCGAAACGTGAGGAAACTGTATTGTAAAGAGCATGATTAGCCCGAAACGTGAGGAAACTGTATTGTAACCTTTTTATATGACAACCTGTATGATCCGATATATATTAATTCTTTAAATAATCCGACCTCTTTTGTTCAATGTTTTAGCGCAGTGTAGTTCTGTGGTGTCCTATTTTTCGTTCAAAATCTTTTCTTCATAAATTATTGTGTCGTGTTTCTCCTCTTTAGTATGGGCATTAAATCTCTTTTTTTTCAAAGTCAGATCTCTTAGGCAAAATAAATCATGACGAAACATCATTTAATCAAGTTAATAAGCTATTTAGAAAACAAGCATTCCGTAAAGTTTGACGAGTCCTGTTTCGCTCCAGGTACGTCATTTCAACTTTTCTCGGGGGGGGGGGGGGGTCAAAACTTGACGGGCTTGTTAATTTTCGTATGTAGGCAACAGCAATTTTACATTTTACAGCACATGTAAAAACTGAGTGAGAGGAAAGATATTGCCAACAAGCGAACAAACAAGAGGCATGCATAGTTGTCATCGACAGGTCCGACTACATTGTAAGCTAACAGGCAGCAATTAGATAAGAGGTCTTAAACGAAAATTAGCAATGACCCAAAATCGTAAGACTTTGAAATTGTTTGTCCGACATTAAAAAATAAAACGTACACTTTGTAATGCATGTTGATGAGGAAACTCTGATTTACCTCCTTTCGGTTGCTCCTAAACCTGCGAGATTTTATTTTCTCCATAAAATACATACAGAATGGAACCCAGGAAGGCAAATAATTTCCGGAAACGACTATACTACTGAAAGAAAATTTGGAATTCGTTTACTGTCACCTTCGCCCTTTGGTAGAAAAACTGACTCTATGCATTCAATATACTACCGACTACTCTTAAAACATCGGAAACTAACTTTTCAGACAGTGCTCTCTGGGTCAATATTGGTGTTTGTTCCTTATACACCAACATCCTACACCAGAACTTAAGTCGAACAAGTAAAATGTTCCAAAGCACTAGTTTGGAGCAAGTGGAGGATGTGTGTGTGTGTGCTGGAGGGGGTCTTATTAAAAAAAAGTCAGAAAAACGTGTTCATACTTTAATCATTGTATCTACATTTCTGAATTCTTGAATCCAACCTCTCCATTTATTTATACACATCATGTGATACTACATTAAATGGGCATTAACGACTGTCCCATGTACGCAAGTTCTGTTACTTCTTGACTGCATATATGGCTAAGCGACCAAACTATGGGCCAATCTTTTAATAATAATAATAATAATAAGAAGAAGAAGAAGAAGAAGAAGAAGAAGAGGAATAGACAACACAAACTAAAATTTGATTTAATGCCGGTCATGACACAAACACGGAAGCATGCATACAATACAGCATAGAACATATAGCAAAAACAGACAGCATGGAGTTCTTCTGGCAAAAAAAAAAATCACAAATGAGAAACAGGGGGTAAGAAACCGGCTTTAAACATCTGTCACTGGCAGAAGTACGACCTCCATAATCTCAACTCTTAGACCTTGCGGACCTCCATGAATCAAACCGGGTACCACGACAAGTACCAAAAAAATTTTTTAGGAAAAGATCCACCACAAATTCTGAAAAGCTATTTAAATTGATTTTATGTCCAAATTCTTTTTTTAATTTTTGCGAAGAAATAATACTATAGACATCTGGGGGCTACATAAACATAATGTATGTGTAACATGATTTTTATATTTTCGGCCACATGGGAAGGGGGACAGCTCAAAGGCTACCAGCTAACATACATATACAGTAAAAAACAAATTGGTATGGACTTCGGGTCACATGTATTAATTCAGGTTCAGTACCCTGTAGTCTCATTCTACCTTTAGGTAATTGGTTCCTCTTTCCTTTTGTCGTGACACAAGAGTCAGATCTAAGCATTTTTAGTATTGATTTAAAGGTAATTGTTTATTTTTTTGAATTTGAGGTTTATGGTGTGATTGAATGTGTGTATTTCGGCGCCAGTGCAAACTGCGTAACGAGGTGATGATCCGGAAGTGAATGTGATCCATTGCACGTTGCTTTGTGTATTTTGTTTATAAACCTGTCGAAGAAATGTCGGATTGACAGGAACTTCACTGTGAATTCTTCTTTGAAGGAATTTTAGATTAACATATGATTTATTATAATTTAGTTACAGTGGAATAATCAAGATTGTGTTTACTCAACTCAGAATTTCTAAGTGCGATCGATCACATTTTGTTTTCAATCTACCGAGTCAATGCTATGAAAGTATTGAAAGGCTTATTACAGACATACGTGTCCAATATGAACTGAATAAATAACCGTAACTAGTCTTTATTTTATAAAATCAGTTATATAGAGGATTAACTTCAATATGCGATACTGCAATTTAAGCAATTACTTTAATTAAGAAGCGGTTGGAGTTTTCAATTGAACAAAATCTATATTATGATCGCTTTATTAGAAGTAGTTGTCAAATGATGAGATATTTTCTATTTTGGATAAAATGAGTTTATTCAATTATTGTCAAAAGAACTGTCAAAAAGAAAATTCGTTGATGAAAAATCACGCAAAGGTTGAGGGAGAAAACGTAAGGCTACCACTCAGAGGTAACTATTTCTCCAAAGAGACATAAGCCCGATTCTGGCAGAACAAAAATAAATACAATAATACACAACTAAGAGACACAGAAATTTCAGCCACATTGGGTTGATATGTATCCATAGCTTGAATTTGCTGACTCTGAAAGAAAGATGTTTTGCAGCTATTATAAACAATATCCCAGACTGGCATGGGTTGGATAGTCAGCTAGTGTACATGTCAATCTAACTGACAAATTCAGGATTTAATCAATGACGTCCCTTAACAGTTTTGAAAACCATAAAACCTGTACAGCATAGTAAATGCATGACACTAGCCAGCATGCGAAGAAAATCCCTGAAGTTAGAGTTGCTAAAACTGCAATATGAAAGGCAATTTTGATTCAGAGGCGTAGCTATGATATTTTGCGCCCGGGGACGAACTATAAAATTGGCGCCCCAGCCCCCTCCCCGTTTAATCACATTTTTGAATATTACCCTTGTTTACTTATTATAATGTAACGTTGTAAGCCTCATTTTGGCGCCCCTGTACCTTGGCGCCCGGGGACATATGTACCCCCTGCCCCCCCCCCCCCAGCTACGCCTCTGTTTTGATTTTGAATAAGAACGAGAGCTCTCTTTAACGCAGCCTACGCTCTAGCCCTAAATGGAAAACCGTTTTCTGATATGCTAAAATGCTATGAGTGCTCCAGGCGAAAAACAGTTTTAAACTTGGTTCTAATTATAAGAACAGCTCCGAGGCAAGATATTTTGCTTTATCAATTGAAAAAGTCTTGAGAGATGAAGTTAGGGAAAGCCTGAAATCCAGTAAATTCATTTCCGTTCATGCTGAAGGAATTTTTTTGTTTTTCTCTATGGATGAAAATGCAGGCATCTCATCAAATCAAGGCAAGAGTGTGAAATTTTGGAACAAGTGAAAATGTTGGTGGGAACAGTGAATTTTCTGAAACCACTTGTCCTGGACAAGTGGGTGGAAACTTTGATCATCCCGGGAAATGACACCAGATCGAATCTTCTCGAACGTCTCTATGATATATTTCAAGAAGTTAATATGGATGGTTAAATACTGTAGATTCAAGAATCTAGAGGGCCATGTGGTACGTACCGCGGTCAATTCATCCAGGGCCACACATGCAGACACAAATAATTATAAAGACAAGCGCTGCCTTATCTGCAAACATATACCAGATACCAAACTTCCTTCTCTGCAAACATATACTCGATACCTAATTGCCTTCTCTGCAAACATATACCAGATACCAAACTGCCTTCTCTGCAAATATGTACCCGATACCAAAATGCTTTCTCTGTAAACATATACCAGATACCAAATGGAATTCTCTGCAAACATACACTAGATACCAAAATTGCCTTCTCTGCAAACATATGCTAGATGCCAAATTGTCTTCTCTGCAAACATATACTAGATATCAAATTGCCTTCTCTGCAAACATATACTAGATGCCAAATTGCCTTCTCTGCAAACATATACTATATACCAAACTGCCTTCTCTGCAAACATATACTATATACCAAACTGCCTTCTCTGCAAACATATACTAGATACCAAATTGGCTTCTCTGCAAACATATACTAGATACCAAATTGCCTGCTCTGCAAACATATACCCGATACCAAATTGCCTTCTCTGCAAACATGTACTCGATACATAATTGCCTTCTTTGTTACCATATACTCAATACCAAATTGCCTTCTCTGAAAACATATACCAAATACCAAGTTGCCTTCTCTGCAAACAAATACTCGATACCAAATTGCTTTCTCTGAAAACATATACCAAATACCAAGTTGCCTTCTCTGCAAACGTATATCAGATACCAAGTTGCATTCTCTGCAAACAAGTACCCGATACATATTTGCCTTCTCTGCAAACATGTACCCAATACCAAGTTGCCTTATCTGCAAACATGTACCTAATACCTAATTGCCTTCTCTGCAAACATGTACCCAATACCAAGTTGCCTTCTCTGCAAACATGTACCCAATACCAAGTTGCCTTCTCTGCAAACATGTACCCAATACCAAGTTGCCTTCTCTGCAAACATATACCCGGCACCAAATATTTCAAAGCTTGGCTACAGGAGTAAGCTTCACTATCGACCAAAAGCTAGACTGTCGAGCCAAAGTGTTATCAGTTTCCTGACATGTGAAATCTGTGCCATCCAATATGTCATCAAAACCATCGATCTGAGAAAACGAATAAAAAAGAACAAGAGTTACATTTGCAATAAAATCGACGCTAAAGTCTCTAGCCATACATACATACATACATACATACATACATTTTAATCGCAATCCTTTCGTTTTCCGTTTTTCCCTCTCCTCTCATGCACAAGGTACAAAATATGCAGAAATCTGGAGTGAGAGAGAAAAAGAAATTGAACTGGATAAAAACTTTGAAACTGAAATTGCAGCAAGTAACCTATAAAATCATTCTTCGTAACGGTATGTTTATACTTCCCTTGGGACCTCTTTAAAGTGTTTATATAATCAATGTTACAAAGTTGCAATTGCCGGTCTGTTTTTCTTGTTTCTTAAAGCTATTATAAAGTTCTAAAAATTGATTATTATTAATTAAATATGAAAATATCCAAAGGACACGTCTCCCCTTTCTCTCTCTCTCTCTCTCTCTCTCTCTCTCTCTCTCTGTGTGTTGATTATCGTATCAAAATAATGGCGAAAATCCATGAAAAGACTAGAACAGAGGATTTTCGCTTGTGTAATACCACAACGTCTCCGGAAATATGAAGAATGATGGTAAATGTTAAGTCAAAACCGACCGGGGAGGTGGGGGGTGGGTGAGAGAGATTATGGTCGGTAGTAATGTTAATTAAAGCAGAATAGTGACTTAGATCAACTTTAAATATATTACAATATTTTAATTACCTCTTGTTGGTTCGGCGTTTTGCTTAGATTATATTCCACGCTAATTTGCTTGCGCCTGTACGTCAATGCACTGATGAGCGTTCAGTATTCAAGAATCTGTCTGTAGGTCTAATGCTCTACTATCTTCACCAGAACCATCTTTCATGTATAAATAACAAGTGTAACTTATATTGATTTAATAAATGTGAATAAAAATTGAAACTCAAAAATGAAAACAATCAATTTATCAATATGAAAAGGTGATAGTAAATAGGCAGAAAAAGAAAGAACTACATTTTGTAGCGGACACACTCGGCAGGGATATGAGGTCATTCACCCAGTCAATACATCGTTGCCTCTCGAACTCTAACTCCGTTCAAATGGCAAATATATGTATTTGTATGTGATATAAATACATATATGTATAGCATGTACGCTGTATCAATGATATATCACTCGTTGTATACATTTTTCATTAAAAGGAAACTCGGCAAAACAAAAGACGCGGACTGTGAATGGCATGTCTTTGGAAAATTGAATGGCATGTCATAGGAAAATAGAAGCCTGTGTGTGTGTGAGAGAGAGAGAGCGTACTGAGCTCTGTGGTTGGATGTGGTTAGCGGATAGTAGTGCAGAGAATGAAATCGGGCTTTTATAATGACAAACACATAATATTTACTCATGTACATGTTACCATCAAACCCATGACGTCATTATTGCGTAATTGGTCTTCCTGAATCGTACTTTTTTTTTCAAACAGGACTTTTTCTTAAAAACGGAATATCCATTAATTTTCACTCTTTTTTTCTTACTTGAATGATATTTAAAGGCAAATGAACTCATGCTTATTCAAATAGTTATGTTCCCATTTTTGAAAATCAAATGTTTGGCGCCGCCATATTAAAGAAGTAAACTTATGAATAATGAAAATGCTTCGATGTATCAGAGGATATCAGAATGATTCGTTATGTCACAAGGTCGGATTATGTTCACTTCAGTGTTACATACACATAACATTGTTCGAGAAAAATATTTTCATTAAATCAAACAATCTAAACTGTGAAATCACGCTAAACCCCCGAGTTATGTGCGCCTTGTTATGCCCACTAGCTCTTGAGTGACGATTTCCGATTAAAATTTTAAGACGATGCTTTGACCCCTGAACTATCACATGATAGCAGATAAAATGCGCTTTGTCTTGGCCGAAAACTAAATCATCGGTTCCCATTTTAATTTCGACATCAGGGATGTCTAGCAAGCAGTAGAACTGCAATAACAGTTCAACATGTTACTGTGAACAAGCCGACTTTGTGACATTACGGACGGTCTCAGACAGCAGTGGGCAGTAACTAATGTCAGTAGACAGTGACAGTAATAATACGGTACCTTCAAGTGATTTATTTCATGGAAATACACAAAAAGTTATGTTGAGGGGATTAAATAAAACACGTCCACTACATACTATATTTAATAATAAAATGCAACATGTAGTCTATCAAAACCATTAAAAATATATAACTACTCCTGTTTAACAAATCACATTCATAACCTTGTCAAGCCTTCGTTGTCATAAGTTCTATAGGTTCGTGTCACATCACAAGTGGTGCATGTTCCTGTATGTTGTAAACGTAAATTTTCCGTCTGTACGCACATAATGGCAAGGAAGGTGGATGAGGGCATCCATCCTTAATGGCTGACTACTATATGTTTGCCCCTACCCCCACCCCCCGAAAATAAATCTGCCGTCCTTCCTGTTGTAATATGAGATTTTCGTTGCATATTACTGTAAAATATCTACGTTAGCCAAGGGTCATCGATCCTCTTCAATCCACGTTAAAATAGGACAAATGGATTTACAACAATTGGCTACTAGCGAACATGACTCAAAAAGTCAGTTGCAGGCAGAAATACGATTTATCTTCAAAGGTAGCAATGGGCGGTGCAAAACGATACACAACAATACGGCTGCGCTGTATACTCGTTTAGTGGAAGTATTCCGCGACCTTTATTTTCAGACAGACAGACAGATAGATAGATAGATAGATAGATAGATAGAAAAGATAGATAGATAGATAGAACACAAAATACAATTACGCCTGCTCAGCTATAATAACGCATACTTTTAGGATCAATCATAGATAAAAAGTTACTGACCTTGCTGATTAATAATTACTACTCTTGGAAAGGGGTTCATTCAATTTAACTCCTTTAATATGATTAGCTTGTCGGTGCAGGAATTCCATAAATAATGGTTGCCGTAGAATATGGTAATTTCTCCTTGGAAAATAAGAAGCTTCTTGGGATACAGGTCGATAGCACAAATCAATAAGATTCATGTGCATTGAGAGATTATTTTCTTGTAGACTCGAGTGTAAAAAAATAATTGATAAAGGCATCAGGAGGTTACTAATATTTTCGAAACAAAATCATAAAAGCGACATAGAAATAGTACAGCCAGTCTGCAAACTACCAAAGGCGTATCCTAAGTCTACAAATGAACCAAAGGAGTATACTAAGTCTGCAAATGTACCAAAGGAGCATACTAAGTCTGCAAATGGAGCATACTAAGTCTGCAAATGTACCAAAGGAGTATACTAAGTCTGCAAATGTACCAAAGGAGTATACTAAGTCTGCAAATGTACCAAAGGAGTATACTAAGTCTGCAAATGTACCAAAGGAGCATACTAAGTCTGCAAATGTACCAAAGGAGCATACTAAGTCTACAAATGTACCAAAGGAGTATACTAAGTCTGCAAATGTACCAAAGGAGCATACTAAGTCTACAAATGTACCAAAGGAGTATACTAAGTCTGCAAATGTACCAAAGGAGCATACTAAGTCTACACATGTACCAAATGAGTATACTAAGTCTGCAAATGTACCAAAGGATTATACTAAGTCTGCAAATGTACCAAAGGAGTATACTTAGTCTGCAAACTACCAAAGGAGTATCCTAAGTCTACAAATGAACCAAAGGAGTATACTAAGTCTGCAAATGTACCAAAGGAGCATACTAAGTCTGCAAATGTACCAAAGGAGTATACTAAGTCTGCAAACTACCAAAGGAGTATCCTAAGTCTACAAATGAACCAAAGGAGTATACTAAGTCTGCAAATGTACCAAAGGAGCATACTAAGTCTGCAAATGTACCAAAGGAGTATACTCAGTCTGCAAATGTACCAAAGGAGCATACTAAGTCTGCAAATGTACCAAAGGAGCATACTAAGTCTACAAATGTACCAAAGGAGTATACTAAGTCTGCAAATGTACCAAAGGAGCATACTAAGTCTACAAATGTACCAAAGGAGTATACTAAGTCTGCAAATGTACCAAAGGAGCATACTAAGTCTACACATGTACCAAATGAGTATACTAAGTCTGCAAATGTACCAAAGGATTATACTAAGTCTGCAAATGTACCAAAGGAGTATACTTAGTCTGCAAATTTACCAAAGGAGTATACTAAGTCTGCAATTGTATCAAAGGAGTATACTAAGTCTGCAAATGTACCAAAGATGTATACTTAGTCTGCAAATGTATCAAAGGTATATACTTAGTAAATGTACCAAAGGAGTATACTAAGTCTGCAAATGTACCAAATGAGTATACTAAGGCTGTAAATGTACCAAAGGAGTAAACAGGAGTATACTAAGTCTGCAAATGTACCAAAGGAGTACACTAAATCTGCAAATGTACCAAAGGAGTATACTAAGTCTGCACATGTACCAAAGGAGCATACTAAGTCTGCAAATGTACCAAATGAGTATCATAAGTCTGCAAATGTACCAAAGGAGTAAACAGTAGTATACTAAGTCTGCAAATGTACCAAAGGAGTATACTAAGTCGACAACTGTACCAAAGGAGTATACTTAGTCTGCAAACGTACCAAAAGAGTATACTAAGGCTGTAAATGTATTAAAGGAGTAAAAATGAGTATACTAAGTCTGCAAACGTAACAAAGGAGTCTGCAAATGTACCAAAGGAGTATACTAAGTCTACAAATGTACCAAAGTAGTAATAATAAGTCCACAGATGTACCAAAGGGGTATACTTAATTTGTAAAGGTACCAAAGGAGTATACTTAGTCTGCAAATGTATCAAAGGAGTATAATAAGTCTGCAAATGTACCAAAAGAGTATACTAAGTCGACAACTGTACCAAAGGAGTATACTTAGTCTGCAAACGTACCAAAGGAGTATACTAAGGCTGTAAATGTATCAAAGGAGTAAAAATGAGTATACTAAGTCTGCAAACGTACCAAAGGAGTTTGCAAATGTACCAAAGGAGTATACTAAGTCTACAAATGTACCAAAGTAGTAATAATAAGTCCACAAATGTACCAAAGGGGTATACTTAATCTGTAAAGGTACCAAAGGAGTATACTTAGTCTGCAAATGTACCAAAAGGAGTATACTAAGTCTGCAAATGTATCAAAGGAGTATAATAAGTCTGCAAATGTACCAAAGGAGTATACTAAGTCTGCAAATGTACCAAAGGACTATACTAAGTCTGCAAATGTACCAAAGGAGTATACTTAGTCTGCAAATACATGAAAGGAGTATACTTAGTCTGCAAATGTACCAAAGGAGTATACTAAGTCTGCAAATGTACCAAAGGAGTATACTAAGGCTACACATGTACCAAAGGAGTATGCTTAGTCTGCAAATGTAGCAAAGGTGTATACTTAGTCTGCAAATGTATCAAAGGTGTATACTTAGTCTGCAAATTTACCCAGAAGTATGAAAAATTCTACTTACAACCACTTTTATAGCAGTCGGAATCCTGTCGCAAGCACAGTCTGTCATATCATCGTTCCACAAGTTAAAAATCGAAGTCGATTTTAAAAAGTGCTTTTTTTTTTCTATCGCCAACCAGAAAAGAACTGCTTTATAACTGACGCGAGAAGATATAACTACACATCGTACTTGTTTGGACTTCCTACTTCCAATCACTTGTCCCACCTTGCAAACTGATATTTTCACATTTAACTGTATGACCTTACGTTCTCTCGCTTAAATGTTGACCAGACTCGTTAGACTGGATCAAATGCTGAAGACCAACAGCGAAGTTCAACACAGAACTGAGGCTTAACCGATCTACAAACACTGCATGGCATGTACAGCGCCACCTGAGTAAGAAGATTATTACTCGAGTGGCTAATAGAATACTACTTGCCCACATTTATCATACATCTGTTGCTATCACCATTATAAACCGACCGCGGATGCACTTTGTCTTATGAAGACTACAGTAATTATTTTACTTTCGTTTTATTGTGTAGTCAATAATCATCGTCACACTGTACAGGGTCCAGTTCATATATGGCACCTGCAACAGGTACATTGGTCACTTATTGTGACCACACTTACCAGTAGGCGTATTTTAATAAGCGGTACAGGGTTATGTTTATTACTACTGATGGCAAATGGACAAAATGAATGATATCTTATGACAGATTATGATATCTTATGACAGATTGAGTCAACCCTAATGGTCATTAGCATGTGCAAAACGTAGTAAACACATCCCAGATATTAAGTTTAGTTCATTAATTCTCAGGTTGCGTGTTAATCGAGTCATAGTTTAATTCATGCCCTGGCTGTTGCTAATCTGTTTTAGTTTAATACATGCCCTGGCTGTTGCTAATCTGTTTTAGTTTAATTCATGCCCTGGCTGTTGCTAATCTGTTTTAGTTTAATACATGCCCTGGCTGTTGCTAATCTGTTTTAGTTTAATTCATGTCCTGGCTGTTGCTAATCTGTTTTAGTTTAATACATGCCCTGGCTGTTGTTAATCTGTTTTAGTTTAATACATGCCCTGGCTGTTGTTAATCTGTCTTAGTTTAATACATGCCCTGGCTGGTGTTAATCATTAGGTTAATTCATTATACAACAAAAAACTAGACAGAGATAATCTGAATAAAAATTCATATGAAAGATAATGATGGTGTAGTCGTTGAACTAGATAAAACGGGACTCCCCACTATGGATGAAGAAAAATTAGCCTTGCACCTGATAATTACTGGTATCTAACCAGAGATCTCGGACATACGAAGCAAGCTGAACACGCTGTTAACCAATACAAATGCATAACATGTTATATAACATGCAATAAAATCAAAACAATACTAAATATATACAAGAAATCTTCATATCGCAACCTTTTCAATATATAACCATGAACAGACAACAGTAAACTCTCAGCACACGTTTATTATGTTAAACACACTGATGTATATATAAAGTGTAGTATGTTGTATTGTGGATTAGTGATTTCGTTCGTAGAGTGTCTAATGAACTTTGAACAAATAAACCATTTGGAACTCAAAATACATAAAACTGATTTTAAAAAGATTTGAAATTATTCAATCGTTTACACAATTATTGATTCTTTCGCTTCAAATTTTCTTTCCAAACTGTTCTAACAGTATGCGAGCACATGTAAATATTACTGGCTTAAAACGATACACACTAATCCTAACAATTGCCGAATTTGTCAAAATAGTGACATAAGACTGGAAATTTTAAATGGACCTTGATTTTTTTTTTAGTTACTTCGTATGCTGAGGAAGTATTTTCACGTGGTATCATGGCTACATTTATTTTCAAAGTAAATAATTTCAATTTGAAAAGAATAAAATTTACTTTGATGTTAATGCTGAAGTATGCTATAAAATTACATTTGTCAATTTAGTAAATTCTCTTAATTGTTTGGCGTTCAGGGGATCAATAACAGTGTACTCTTATCCTGGATAGCATGCGCAACTTTATAATTTTCCAGTCCAATTTGAACAACCAATTAAATATTAAATTAGTTTAGGTAGACTATTGTTAAACTCTTTTTACTTCAAACCTTTGATGAAATTTCGAGTGAGTAAAGGGAGTGTCGAGATTTAATGAAGAAATTACACATACAATGGAATTTCTAATGAAACGTTAGTCCTGAAAGAAGACAAAAAGACCCGCAAACTGTCATTATCAAAAATCCATTGGAAACTACCCTTGGTAACTTTTGTGAAATAACTGGGTTACCATAAGTTTAGCAAACATACTGTTTACTTTAAAACAACAAGAACAGTAACTGAAAGAAGAGATCTTCCCCATAAACATTCTTTAACAAAGTACATGTTTGCTTGAAAAATAAATGTCTCTGATATTTCATTTACTTAAGAAGAAACCAATGACAAAACAACGAGAAACTACTGAAGTTAAGGAAAACAAAGAGGTCGGCTAATCAGGGTCTGTATTTTTTAAAGTTGAACTGAACTTATAAGAGAGTACATACACTATCCATAAAGTAAGTGCTGCGCCGAACTTCAGAACTTAATTTATAATGTCTTTGTAATAGTGTGAAGATCGATATCTTTATTTCCTCCGTATATTACGAAGAGCACCATCAAAATAAAGTGTGTGTGTGATTTGGATTTTGAACGTCACTTTAAATATTTTTCAATCATATCGCTACGATGCCTACAGAATGGCAGTTTATAGTGATGTCTAGCTCTGGGGCATCAGGCCGCATACATGTAGCATGATGTCCCACCCAGTTACATTATCCTGGCACCAGGCCGACCAGTTCTAACACCAGCCTCTTAATGATGAGCGCTAAGCGAGGCAGCTGTTAGTACCATTTTTGTAAGTCTTTGGTATGACTCGGCCGGAGATCGAACCCACGACCTCCCGCATCCGAGGCGGACGCTCTAAACACTAGGCCACCGGAGCGGTTAAAATAAAGAGAATACAACAAAAATAGAAAGTAACTGTATTTAAAGGTGATAAATAAAAATTTGCAAATGATCAGACATAAATAAATGCATATATGGTGAACATTCACTATGAGAACTAAATAAAATTAACTGGGTATATCTTCAGGTCAAAGTTCGTTTTCACATTATCACAGTAGGATTACCATTTACGTGAACACAACTGTCACGTTTGCAGGGCAGCTTTAGAGGTAATCAAATTATATTTATTATACAATTCATGATCAAATGCAGCTACTGATTCCTTCATTTAATAGTACTTTGTATCCAATGCTATGATAAAAATATTACCAATTAGGAACCAGACAGAATACATGGCGCTAAAAAACTAAATTACAGAATCACTGACAAAGATTAAAAATTACAGAATCACTGACAAAGATTAAACTAGGAATACATTCATTACCAGTATCGATAGTCAGACGTTTGCTGTATCTTTTTCCACATGGAAACAATAGTTCAAATACATATAAGATGGAAATATATTAGTTGTTCATTGCTTAAAATAATTAACAAATCACGGGTCATCAGTCTAAGAGAGTATTCACCAAATCAGGATTGGATATTGAATCTAAATGCATATACACATGCACACCAAATTTATCAATAATCTCACAACAAAACTTTTTACAGTCTTGGGTAATAAAACTACATACGGATAGAAAATGACCAACCACTGAGGTACTGACTGCTTGACAACGAGTACATACGGATAGAAAATGATCAACCACTGAGGTACTGACTGCTTGACAACGAGTACGTACATACGGATAGAAAATGACCAACCACTGAGGTACTGACTGCTTGACAACGAGTACATACGGATAGAAAATGATCAACCACTGAGGTACTGACTGCTTGACAACGAGTACGTACATACGGATAGAAAATGACCAACCACTGAGGTACTGACTGCTTGACAACGAGTACATACGGATAGAAAATGATCAACCACTGAGGTACTGACTGCTTGACAACGAGTACGTACATACGGATAGAAAATAATCAACCACCGAGGTACTGACTGCTTGACAACGAGTACGTACATACGGATAGAAAATGATCAACCACTGAGGTACTGACTGCTTGACAACGAGTATATACGGATAGAAAATGATCAGCCACTGAGGTACTGACTGCTTGACAACGAGTACGTACATACGGATAGAAAATGATCAACCACTGAGGTACTGACTGCTTGACAACGAGTACGTACATACGGATAGAAAATGATCAACCACTGAGGTACTGACTGCTTGACAACGAGTACGTACATACGGATAGAAAATGATCAACCACTGAGGTACTGACTGCTTGACAACGAGTACATACGGATAGAAAATGATCAACCACTGACGTACTGACTGCTTGACAACGACTACGTACATACAGATAGAAAATGATCAACCACTGAGGTACTGACTGCTTGACAACGAGTACATACGGATAGAAAATGATCAACCACTGAAGTACTGACTGCTTGACAACGAGTACATACAGATAGAAAATGACCAACCACTGAGGTACTGACTGCTTGACAACGAGTACATACGGATAGAAAATGATCAACCACTGAGGTACTGACTGCTTGACAACGAGTACATACGGATTGAAAATGATCAACCACTGAGGTACTGACTGCTTGACAACGAGTACATACGGATAGAAAATGATCAACCACTGAGGTACTGACTGCTTGACAACGAGTACATACGGATAGAAAATGATCAACCACTGAGGTACTGACTGCTTGACAACGAGTACATACGGATAGAAAATGATCAACCACTGAGGTACTGACTGCTTGACAACGAGTACATGCGGATATAAAATGATCAACCACTGAGGTACTGACTGCTTGACAACGAGTACATGCGGATATAAAATGATCAACCACTGAGGTACTGACTGCTTGACAACGAGTACATGCAGATTCTTCCAGAGACGAGAAAAGTTTTGCAACAATATTGGCAACAAGCCGACATGACTCAAGAGATTCGGGAAATTGTTTTCCTATTTCCCATACTGCAGATTGAATCAAACTGCCCTTAAGCAATAACTTCTGAAATCGACTCAAACAAATTTCCTCATATAGTTTAACTGTGAAAGCACTTTCAAATAACAATTGGACTTGAAATTTAACAACACTTTTCCATTTGGATTTATTAACAGGGAATCAGCCTTGAAGAATATACGACTCTCTGAGTTTTTTTTATTATAGATTTAATATATCCAGCAGTTTATACATTTTTGGAGTAAATCCAGTCTAGATAACTTGCAATCTTGGAATCTGATAGCAAAAATGTCTGAGAACAAAATTTTCTTTTGCTAAATAAATAGCGTGTAGCCTGCAAAGATGATAAAAAAAAATATTTTTTTTTATATCAATGTAAGTTTGAATTGGTAAAGTACCTAATAGACTTAATGCAACGTCACTTCCTGTATATCTAAAGATATCTTGTATATGCTTTGCAAAAAATTGATGTCTTCTCTCTAGTACAAATATATTCTGAGGTCTTAAGTTAAACCAAAGTAAGCGGATTAAATTGTTATGTATATTGGATTTAATTTATATTTGATTTAATTTAATTGTTTGTAAGTTTTAAAATCCTTTAATTTTTAAGTTCAATGCATGTCAAAGTAATGTAATTTTGTCTAATAGGAATTTTATATTTTCCAGAAAATTAGTTTGACCAGACTGTTAGTTGTAAACACATAACTTTGTATCTTATGCTGACCTAGTTCCTGACATTGATTGAGAATCAAGTAAACAACTTTTTTTATTATTCATTCGTAATGCGGGAATGATAGTAGTGAAACTGGGGCTGACTGGGTCTACGTGACTTTAGACGTAAATACTTCTACGCTGTTCTCGAAATTCTGGAGAGTTGATCCTCATCCGGGAATCTGTTTTGCGTCTCAAGTTACTGTATAACCTTTGTCTATAGAGAAATTAGTTAATCGGGCTTCTAAACACTGGGACGTAAGGTGTTTGTTTTGTTTGTGACCAGTTTGGAGTTATATTTTAATTTTTATTCCAATTATTTGGATTTTAAAAAATAATTCTTTTTCCTGGAAATATCTGACTGCTCATACAGACATTTTGATATAAAGACATTTCTTTAAATTTTGCTCTGAAATTCAAACACCGGAATATTGTCTGTGGAATAACAAAGAACTGTAGACACTACTGACTACAGTATACGTGATCGCCTTCCATTTTGGATTTTTCGTCGGGACTCAAACTAAAATTTCATTAGAACATTTCATTACTATGACTTCTAAAATTTAATTTGTGGATTATTCTTGGATTCTTTTTGGATTTGATTCTTAAAACCGTAAGTTCTTATTTTTTCATTTTCACAGTGTTTTTCCAGGGAAATAAATTATTTGTAAATATTTTCAAAGCTTGTTGTTTTAACCCTTTCTTTTATTACTGTGTTTTAGAGCCTAAACACGTAACAAAATAAATAGGGTCGCTCGTCCTCGTGATTTTTTAATTTTGGCATAAAATTTCAGAAACTTTAGTTTTTGAAATTTGAATTCCCCATCTTTTTGAAATCTTTAGTGAAATCGGTAAGCTTTTTCTAAAAGGTCATAAAAGTGGAAATTTGTCTTTCAAGTCATACCCAGGACCAATTAGACCTTTTCAAAAAAGATGAATTAATTCTACTTGCCAGAAAATATGATCTTACTGAGGTAAAGGCTTCCTTAAAGAAGCAAGAAATAACAACTGTTATGGTCCAGTATTTGGTAGAAAAGAATGTTTCGGATAAAAGTGCTTTGGTTTAGATCAGTAAGTCTGTATCGGACTCTGACATAAAAGTAAAGGAATTAAAAATAAAATAAAAGATGGAATTGGATTTGAGGAAGCTGGAACTTCAGAATGAAGATAAAGAAGAAAAACAAACGCAAATGCAGTTGCAATTAGAAAAAGAGAAAGAACAAATGTTATGACAAAAAAAGAAAAACACACAAATGCAATTAGATAAGGAAGAAAAGGAAAGACAAATGCAATTACAAGAAAAACAAATGCAGTTACAATTTGAGAAAGAGGAGACAGAGACGGGAAAGAGAGAAAGAAAAACGAATGCAAATGCAATTAGATAAGGAAGAAAGAGAGAAAGAGAAGGAATATCAGTTCAGAATAAAATATTTAGAGCTGGAAAATGAAAAGCACAATCACACTTCAAATACAAATTTAAGTTTTGATGTTACAAAGAGTATTAGGTTAGTGCCCCATTTCAGAGAAAGAGAAGTAGACAAATATTTTACTCGTTTTGAAAAAGTTACTGAAAATTTGAAATGGCCAAGGGAACATTGGATTCAGTTATTACAATGTGTACTCAATGGTAAAGCTAGTGCATTTCCAATTCACTGTCAGTTCAATAAAATGGTGACTATGATACGGTTAAAGAATGCATCGGCACAAATTCAGAAACTATAAAAATGAAGCTGGACAAACTCATGTCGAATTAGCTGGAGAAAACGAGCATCTATTTGATAGATGGTTCTTAACCAAGAAAGTTGAACAAGATTATGAAAGTCTCAAACAACTTGTATTACTTGAAGACTTCAAGAACTGTGTCCATTGATTATTAAATGGAATTCTTATGAGAAAATGGAGACCTCCCGAGGTAACTGCTGGTGATGAGTGGTCAGTGAACTATCAAATTGTAGTTCCACAACCTTATAGACAGGAAATACTTAGTCTGGCCCATGACACTCTTTTGGCTGGTCATTTAGGGATTAGTAAGACTTATCATAAGATCTTGACTCACTTATATTGGCCAAAAATCAAAAGTGATGTTGGTAAATACTGTAGATCTTGTCAAACTTTTCAAATGGTAGGAAAACCCAATCAGAAGATACCTAAGGCTCATCTACAACCTATTCCTGCCTTTGACGAACCATTTAGTAGAATTATGGTAGATTGTGTTGGTCCCTTACCTAAGACCAAGTCAGGTAACCAATACCTGTTGACCATTATTGTGCGTCAAAAAGGTTTCCATGTGCAATTCCTTTGAGGAATATTAAATCTAAAACAATAGTAACTGCTTTGATAAAGTTCTTTTTTAAAACTCAATTTGGCCTTCCCAAATCTGTCCAATCCGGTCAAGGATCCAATTTATGTCTGGAACTTTCCAGCCGATTATGCTTGAATTTGGCATCCATCAATTCAAGTTAAAAGTGAAATTATGGCTTGAAGAACTACAATGGATATAACGTTTGAGTCTGGTAATCGAGTTTTGTCTCTCTTGCTCATTCTTCAAGATTTTCTTCAGATTAGATAGTACGGCCCTTACAAAGTTAAGAAGAATATGAATGAGTTAAATTATAATATTAGTGCTCCTGGGATTTAAATAAATTATAGGAGTACCAATATGTTGAAAGAGATAGCCAGGTTGAACATGCAATTAATTTAGTTGTACCTGTCCCACTCAGTGAAGATTTAAGTGAAGGAATATCATTGACTTATACTGATACCAGAGTGACAAGTCAACGGACTTCAGAAATTATGAACGATCTGGACCAGAAACTTTCACATTTGCAACAACAAGAAAGAAATAAACTTAAACAATTGTTATTTGAATATGAGCACTTATTTCCAGATGTTACTACAAGAACGAACAAATGTTTACACGATGTTGAAACTGTAAATTCCAAAAACCTGTGAAACAACACCCGTGCAGGATGAACCCTCTCAGCAAGAATACTTGAAAAAAGAAAATCAGTATTTGCTGGAAAATGATTTCATAAAGCCCAGTAAAAGTGACTGGAGTTCACCATGTATACTTCTTCCAAAGCCAGATAAAACTTTCCGTATGTGTACTGATTATAGGAAGGTGAATAGTGTGACAAAAACAGATTAATTTCCATTACCAAGAATCGATGACTGTATTGACAAATGCCAAGTATGTCACCAAATTCGACCATCTGAAAGGAATTTGGCAAATTTCACTAACGGAAAGAGCAAAGGAAATTTCGGCATTCGTGATTCCAGATGGGCTTGATTAATAGAAAGTAATGCCGTTTGGGATGAAAGGGTCGCCAAGTAATTTTTCAACGTCTCATGAATATGATTACCTCTGGTCTAGACAATTGTGATATTTACATCGATGATGTCATTATCTACAATGACACATGGAAAGAACATCTAGCAACAATTCGGAAATTCCTTGACAGACTTACAGATGCAAGTTTGACAATTAATTTATCCGAAAGTGAGGTCTGCCGTGCTAGTGTAACTTTGTGGGACATGGACAAGTTAAACCTATAGATGCTAAGGTCAAGGCTATCTCTGAATTCCCTGTGCCTGTAAGTAAAAAAACAACTGATACGATATTTAGGTATGGCTGGATACTATCGGAAATTTTGTTTCATTTTTTTAATAATTGCTGAACCCCTGATAAATTTATTGAGTAAGAAAAACAAGTTTGTTTGGACTGAAAAATGTCAGGAGGCTTTTGACAAGTTAAAAGCCATACTTAAAAGCGCGCCAGTTCTTACAGCTCCAAATTCAGTCAATCATTTAAACTGCCTTTTAATGCAAGTGATGTTGGAGTTGGAGCAGTTTTGATTCAAGAAGACGAAAATGGTATTGATCATCCAGTGTGCTATTTTTCTAAAAAAATTAAATAAGCGCCAAAGAAATTATTCAACAATCGAGAAGGAATGTTTGGCTTTGATATTGGCATTACAACATTTTGAAGTTTACATTAGTTCAGCTCCTTCTTCGATTATTGTGTTTAGTGACCACAATCCCCTTACTTTCATCAGCAAGATGAAAAATCAAAGACTACTAAGGTGCATTATGTTGTTATAGGAATATGATATTGACATCAGGCACATCAAAGGAAAAGATAATTTAATAGCACTTGCACTTTCCCGTGTATAACAATGTATTATTTCATGTACACAGTGTGAAATTTATAAGAGTTCTTTTTAACCTCATGTATAATTTATCTATGGTAAAAAGAAAGCTTTATTGTATAAATCTTTCTTTTTCTTGATAGGGGAAGTGTTACGTATCTTTGATTTAATTTAAATTTGATTTAATTTAATTGTTTGTAAGTTTTAAAATCTTTTTAATTTCATTTCATGCCAATGCAATGTAATTTTGTTTACTAGGAATTTGATTTTTTCCCAGAACATTCAGTTTGATCCGAATCTTCTCATTAATACCTAATAATAGAAACATTGTATCTATATTTTTTTAACTTAGTTTCCAACCTTGATCCAGAAATCACTGAGACAAGTAAAAAAAGTTTTATCTCTTTTATTTCTCGAGTAAAATGTTTGGTTTTTATCAAGGTCATGCTGGGAGTACAAGATTTAATATGCAAATAGCCTCTATTTTGCAATTCTGGGTTTTCCGAAATTTCGCAGTATTCAGGTTTTATACCAGTGTCTATACAGAAATTAATCTGTTGGGCTTCTAAACACTGGGACATAAAGATGTTCGTTTTGTTGTGACAGTTTGGTTTTCTCATTTTTGTTCAAATTATTTGGATTCTAAAAGATTAATTCTTTTTCCTGGAAATATTTGAGTTCTTGGACAAATATATTTATTTAAATTTTATTCGGAATTCAAGCACCGGAATAAAGTTTTCTGTAGTTCACAAAAGACTGTACACATCAGCTCAATACTGACTACAATATACGTCATCGCCTTCCATTTTAGATTTTCCGTCGGAATTCGAACTTGAATTCATTAGAACATTTCATTACTAGGACTTCTAAAATTTAATTCGTAGATTATTCTTGGATTATTTTGGGATTTATTCTTAAAACCGTAAGTTCTTAATTTTTCATTTTTTTATAGTGTTTTTCCAGGGAAATAAATTATTTGTTAAATTTTTCAGAGCTTGTTGTTTTCACTCTTTCGTTTGTTACTGTTTATTCGAGCCTAGACACATAACATAAGACTATACTTGGACACATTAATACCTAAATGTCTACATGACTCTGCTTTTTGAAGACCTCAAAACCCAAGAACCATCGCCAGTGATGTTTTGTGTAGTCTGACGAGCTTTCGTTGAATACTACAATCTTACTTTTCTTGAAACTGTGTCCAAATTCCCTCTTAGTAGTGTACTTGTTGCAAATAAACAGCAACTAAACCATGTTGACTTCGAAAGACTTAAAAAGCATATCGTCGCTAAAGTAGGAAACGGGCACGGAATATATTTTTTTAAAAACAAAACCATGCCTTTACGTTGCCAAAAACTTCAAGAATTTTGTTTCTAACGCGATCTAAGCCTTCAAAGAAGAAAAAAGTGAAAACTATCATTATCAGGAAAAACATCGGAAACCGTTCTCGGTAAATTTTGTGCAATAGCTGGGTTATCAAACATTTAGCAAGTATACTGTTCCCTTTAGCACAATAAGAACTGTAACCAAAAGAACAGACCTCCGGAATTAACCCCTAAAACAATCTTTGACAAAGTACGTGTTGGCTTGAAAAACAAATGTCTCTGTTATTTCATTTACTTAATAAGACACTAATGACAACAAAAACCCGATAAACTACTGAAGTCAAGGAAAATTGTCTGATAAATACAGAGAGGCCTGCAGATCAGGGTATATTTTGTTTGCAGTTGGGCTGAATTTATAAGTGATTTTATACGGTATCCATAAAGTAAGAAGTTGGGCGGAACTTCAGAACTTCATTAATAAACATATTTTAATAGCAAGTGATCATTTATAGCTCCGATCACGGGCTTTCAGCGGGGAACGCTGGCCAGAAGAGGAATCAATTAGAGCTCCGATCATGGGCTTTAGAGGGGAACGCTGGCCAGAAGAATGAGAGGGCAACCAGATATTGGCTTGCCAATATTTATTAATTACAGATAATCGGACTCAGAATGGCAAACTGCTATTATTTACAAACCTGTCCTTTAATCATCATCTTGCCAAAATATTACATAGCTAAAATATAAAAAAAATAAAACAGTGAATTATTCACCTTTTCAAAATATTTGAAGCACCAACCTACACGTTCTATACGTATAGCACGTACGTCATTTCCGGGATTTTTAAAGCACTAATGCAAGAAGACAAGAACTTGCAGAACGTAAATATTTTTTTATTCTATATATTGGTAACACTTAAAAATAACTCTGTTTATATAAGATGGTCTTCTGTTTTCTTACTATATTATCTGACTGAACATGTATAACAGTGCTTAACTATTGTCAGTTCCTAACCTCATCTTTTATATGTTTACATATGTTCCATTCATAAAGTGTCATAAACTTTAAAGGATCTTGTCAAAGTAATTACACATTTTTATTTTACAAAATAATTTGTAAAGAGTATTTTTGTACTAAAGTCAATCATGAAGATGATAATATCAGACTGAATATGCCACTCTTTCTATTCATTGGAGTATTGCAAAATATAATTATTTAAACTATCTACTCGCTTACAAGTCAAATCCAGTTGCAAACAACAAAGATTATGATCTGTCATAGCATAATGCGTATGCAAACATAGGTATATTGTTTTGTATATTATGTATATTTAATTTGCATTGTTTGTTAATTAGTTTTTTAGATTTTAAATACTCATTATATGGTATGGATGATTGGCTTTGGAATTGATATTGTCCAAAATCAAGTTCATTTGTTTTACCTGACCTGTATCATTGACTTTTTTAATTTTGTAAACAGCTAATACAGAGCTAATATTTTCAATGTGAGCATGGGCTTAATATTAGGATCATTATAAATAGAAGTAAACATTTATCCTAGCCGAAGTCAATGAATTTGAGGTTTCCATGTTATTTACTATAATTTTAGTAATAGACATTCTAATTATAACTAGGATTTTATCTTGTAAACATTTGGAACTTTCTAGAATGAAATTTTATATTAGTTCATAGTATGTTTCGTTTAGAAAATGCTAATTGTGACCTTAGGTCAGGTTGAAGTCAATATAATCTTGTTACTTGAAAAAATATGTATTCGTGCTTTAAGATCTGAGCAGAATTGGTTGCATTACTGTTGTGTCCAGTATTTCATTTGGGGTGGAATTTATTTATTCAACTTATGTAATTCAAGATATTCTTCTCTGGAAATACAAAGTGCCCAACAATAACATTCTTGGAAATAGAGACTTGGATTCATAGTAAAATTCAAATAAGGATATATTCTTTGACTGTACTAGTGTGATTCAACAAAATACTTTTGGCACATCACTACGAAGCAGGCCACCACAGGCACATCAGCACTTCCAACCTTGGATTTATTTTGGAATATCACTAAAGTTTAGTCAGAACATTAAATATTTTGATTTGTATTAGAAATTATGTTATTATTTGGGATATTAATTACCAATACTGTAATTTCTTTTTACAGTTTCCACTTTATATTCTAGCGAAATAAATTATTTGTTGAATTTTACAAAACTTGTTGTGTCTCACTCTTTTCTACTGCTTATTTTAAGATAACAGAGTCATAACGATATGCTGTTTGTTCTAGTGATTACTCCTAACAAAGTGACAGACCCATATTTACAGGCGCAAGATGCGACGGCATATCTTGGTTCATGCAGTTTGCGGTTAGGTTCGACTTATAAGATGGTATGTCAGTTCTCGGCCTCTGGTCTTAATTTTAAATATATTTTTTGTCACGTAAAAGTAAAATATCAATATTTCTTAAATATCATGTAAAATACAGATTAGATAAGTAGAGGAGCATAATAGATTGTATTTGCTGGAATTAGGAATAAAAGTCTATGCTCGTTGGTAGCACGTATTATTAAGAAGAAAAAAAAAAAGAAAACAGATGTGCTCAGAGGACACTGGTATTTAAATTCAAGCGTGAATATCTTCAAATAATGAGTAAAGCTTATGCTGTATGGGACTCCCGTGCGACCACAATGTCATCCCTTCGCAGAATATGTTAGACTGGCATGCGACCACAATGTCCTCCCTTCACATATTATGTTAGAGGCAAGCGATCACAATGTGCTCCCATCACAGAATATGTTCGACTGGCATGCGACCACAATGTGCTCATTCACATAATGTTAGACTGGCATGCGACAACAATGTACTCCGTTCACAGAATATCATAGTCTGGCATGCGACCACTGTATGCTCCGTTCATGGAATACATTATAAGTGCAAATTCCGTTATCAAAGTTCATCGGATCAAAAACTGTGTGGGCATTGTTACTGAGGCCAGATAATCACTATGTAACCACCATGTAATATTACGTCCAAACACAACGTCACTAGTTAAACCCTTTATGGCATTAAACTGTTTAATTTAATACAATATTTACACTTTTCTCAACATAATGAGTTTAAATAAATGTAAAGAAAACCAGTCAATGCGGGACTGTGACAGAATCATACAATCACAATTTTATTATTATTAAAATGAAAATGTTCTGAAAAACTGAGTGTTTCACAAAATATGCCTTTCTGTAATAAACGTGACTGATCTTTAAATATCGCATAGGAAGTAATTTATTTTGTTACACTAATTTACATCACATGATTCATTATAGTAATTATTCCTGCACTATTGCTGTCAAAAAATAAAACTCCGAAAATCTGAAATTTTCTTTGTTAATGACTAATGCTATGCTACATGTGAAGACTTTAAGGACCCTCACAGTAGGACTGTAATTAAAAATTGCCTGTTATAACTGTTTTGAGGCAAATAAAGAGTTATAAACACTGTAATATGTATGTATGTGTGTGTATATATATATATATATATATATATATATATATATATATATATATATATATATATATATATATATATACATGCTTCCTACGATATGGCGGTTCTTTGATATCACGATATTCGAGGTTTTCGGTAATTTTCTGCATTCATCTCTTCCTATCGTGTGCATATTTTATATACACTGGATGACCTTAAGTTACTAGTACTGAATCATCCATTTTATTTCAGGAATATGTCGGAACAGTTGGCGAGATTGTTGTTTTAAAAATGCCCCATATTCTCCAATAAGATCTATATCTTCTTAAAATATACATCACTGTGATAGTGTCTATGGATTTTATGTAATAGTCAGATCACCTGATTACATATCAGAGTCAAAATATGAAGTATGTTAATGTTGTTTTCTGGTGGGTTCGCAATTGACATGTATTGACTTAAAATCTTTGATTTACAAGAGTTATTACTTTCCGTTGTAAAACCTGGTTTTATTTAAGCAGTGTGTGGTCGACATGTACTTTCATGCTCGTGTTGGTGTGCCCTTCTCACCGACAATCATAATGCCATCCCTCATCACAAGTAGTTACGTAACATATGTATTGTTTTAATTCTCTCGTACGTTTTTTTTTTTGTGTGTGGAGAGTACATGTGACAGAATGAAAGCTATTGAAGTACCATCCAGTTTTTCATATCGATTTAAAATTTATGGAGCATATCCATCAAGATCCTAACATTAGGACTAATATATACCATTGTAAAATTATTTTGGGGTATTACCGTAATGTCAGAGTAATGCCCCGTGCATAACCTGGAATCTACATGTCGTCTGTTATCGACCGTTTCCCACAATCATCTGATTTAAACTGGAGATTAGATGTATAGTAATATAGAGTAAAGGGCAAAGAACAACAGTTAGATAACGTATGTAATATCATGAAGGTCAGTGTCTTCATGTACTTATTCCCGTGTTGTGTGTGTGTGTGTGTGTGTGTCTCTCTCTCTCTCTATATATATATATATATATACACTGCTTTGTTTATGACTATGATAAAAATTGTAAAAGCGCTGTAGAAGGTGTGATTAAATTTTTTTAAAGAATCTCAAAGTAAAAAATGTAACGCAAAAACTCCAAAATTTTATAAAACCGTAGCTATTGGACATTTGAAAGTAAAACACTGCAACAAACCTAGGATATGTTCCATTTGTATTTACGTATCCGTTTATAACTTTGTTTGATTTACGTAATTATTTGACTGATTATGTGGAATCAGTGTTGAGAAGCTATTTCTCAAGCTGAAAAATTAGTTAATTATTAGGAGCAGGCGTCATAATGTACAGTATTCAAGATATTTTAAGGTAACGTTGATTAATTTTGGCAACGTGGCCTCTCATTAATTTCTTATGAATTTTCTTAAGGAATTATCATAAGTGTTTAGTAATTTGAGATAATAAACAAGTGTGTATTAGGCGTATGGATCAACTTTGTTCTACGTGGCATGAACGACCAATCTACGGCATAGAAAGGCGAAATTTCCCGTGCAAGTATGAAACTAGAAATTATGGTCGTAAATTTCTCAATAAATTCCCGTTTTCTTAAACACGAATTCATAAATTTTATAAATGTTCTGTGGTTTTGAAATTCAACAACTTTAATTACAATAAAGGTATCAGAAATGGTTCTTATGCTTCCTGAATCAACATCCGCTTTTTCAAATATCTCTTAGTTTCCTTTCAGATAAGCAAATGAAAATATCTCTCAGACATTTCTACCCCATCCCACCCCAAGGTATGAATTTCTTCTGACTTTTCTCCATATATCTATGATAACCAGTTAATGTTTGCGAGATTCTATCTGGACTTTTTTTATGGGCCAGTCTATTAAGCATTAATTAATAATAAATTATGAGGACATTATTATAACCTTTCAATCCCACTCCCGTCCCCCCCCCCCTCTCTCTCTCTCTCCGTGAATACCTGAAATTGTTATCAGCACAAACTTACGTGTGAAGGTATATGGGTTACATTAACAACAGAGGAGTATGTTTAGATTAGTAGAACTGTGTAATCTATTTGAAGAGGTGATAATAACAGAATGTACTTCGTTGTGCAGTATCATCATTTGAGTCCAATGAATAACCTGTTGTCATAGTGACAGAAAAAGCAGCCAGACGCAGTTTTATTTATATATCATCTTAGATTTAAATCAACCTGGACCGAATGTGTAGGAGGAAAGGACGGTGAAAATACACTCATCTTAGTTTTCACAAAAAGATACAGACGTATGATTACTTCTGGCTTGAGCAATGTAATCTGATTAATGTTTGAAGAAGACGAAATCAATATTTGTGAGAAATAATTCTTCGTCTACAATGCAATGAACTGGTTTTTAGTCGATGATGGAATAAAGCGACCAAGTCAGAGCTACTGAGCATAACAAAAGGCCTATGATAAGATATCACAGCTCAGTAGTGAAGATGTATGTATGTATGTATGTATGTATGTATGTATGTATGTATGTATGTATGTATGTACGTACTATGTATGTATGTATGTATGTATTGTACTGTATTGTATTGTATTGTATGTATGTATTGTATGTATGTATGTATGTATGTATGTATGTATGTATGTGTGTGTGTGTGTATGTATGTAACTTTTGCTACAGAAAATACCACTTTTTAAAAAACAATAGCACAGAGATTTCACTGAAGATGTTGATCTGTAAAACTAACGCCACACAATGCTGGACAAGCTTTATTTTAGGATGAGTAAGAGAGAAAGGAAACATCTGTTATAATTATTAGATAATAGATAATTATTAGATAATAGTCTTACCTTCAGAGAGAAATTCCTCATTCACAACTCCTGAGCAAACAAGTGTTTAAAGTTGTTCTGTTCAGCGGCTAGTATGTTTCCCTTCGTATTTCCAAACTTCAAGGACTTGAACAAATTATTGTTCTCGAACATCAAAGTTGCGTTGGGTGGTGAGAAATGTTATTAATTAGGTTGGACACTGTACCAGAAAAGGCGTTGGAGAAGATAAATTGATATGCACAAGGCTGGCTATATCGGTAGTATACAACCCGCGAGCGAAAAGCTGATGCATGAAATCTTACCGAATACACCAAGCGAGCTTAGATAACGCGCCAAAACCAACACAAGCGATATCGGGGTAAATATGGCGAGCTTGAAAAACGTCAGATACGGTAGCGAAGTTAAGGATAATGGAAGGGATAAATGAGGCTTACAAAAGTATTGGCAGATCCGTTTCTGACCATATATATATATGCATGGACGTAGGTTGTTGTTGTTGTTGTTGTTCTAGGGTTTAACGCCATTTTCAGCACAAGATAGGCTATACATGGCGGCCAGTATAACTGGTGGAGGAAGAACCCTGGAAAACCCAGGGAAGAACCACCGACCCACGAGAAGCTACTGGCAGGCTTTCCCACTTACTCACGCTAGCCGAGCCTTGGACTCGAACCCACGCAGACGGAGGTGAGATGGCAGTGATCTGGAACGGTGAGCGCTTTAGACCACTCGGCCACTCGGGGCCCCCATGGACGTAGGTAACCAGGGCTGGCACCTTCAAATGAATTGAAGTAACAATTGTAACCTTAATGTTCTTAAGCCCCACACATTTCATCTCATTTGCTATAAGTAAAACAGTAAGATAAAAACGTATATCTTCATGAAATCGCTTGATATTTAATTAAGCTTTTGTTTTCTTTTATCTTTATTGGAACTTTAAAACCATATGCCGGTAATAAAAGCTTTAAAAATATGTATGTACAGAATAAATGTAGATTAGAATGAATTAGAATGCAGAATTAAACATGTATATAGAGAAAACATAAATAGATATAAAAGGTGTTTAAAAATCACAAGATTTTCTTTTTAGAGAGAGAGAGAGAGAGAGTAATGATCTATTTATTCTCAGAACAGAAGATTTGTGAACATTTATTTTATCCATTTATTCAACAATTGTTACCTAGTCACCTTTAAATCAGCCACGTGCATCAACATATTTAAAATCCGGCTGAGACTGATTTCAGAACACATCTTTATACTGTTTGCAAAGTAGTAAATATGTATCGGTCTCTTGCAAGTTTCATGTAACAATAGATCATAAACACCGCTTGTGGATGCTACATTTTCGTAACATCCACCAAGCTTTGAACGAAATACTCTTTGTGGTTAATCATTGGTAACAAACACTTTAATTTACATTTGATTTAATTTATATTTGATTTAAGTTGTGATTGAGTTGATTTGATTGTTTTGGGGTTTTGGAGTCTTTTTATTTTCTTTATGTCAATATAATGCAATTTTGTTTACTAGGAATTTGATATTTTCCAGAAAATTCAGTTTGATCTGAGTTTTCCTTAGATACCTAATAATAGAAACACTTGTTTCTATTTTTGACATAGTTCCTGGCCTTGATTGAGGATCAAGTAAACAACTTTTTCTAGTAGTAAAATGATTGGTTCTTATCAAGGACATACAGGAGCTATGTGACTTTTACATGTAAACATGATCACGTCGTCCTCTATTTCGCAATATATTTCGCAATTAGGCATTTCCGAAATTGCGAAATACTTAGTATTAATAGCGATGTTAGAGAGAGAGAGAGAGAGAGAGAGAGAGAGAGAGATCTGGATCTGAGAGTCCAGGGCTTTTTAAACACTTGATGTCAAGTTGTTTTCTTCTGTTGTGACCAGAAATGAACTTTTGAGTTTTTGAGTTATTAGTTAATTTTTCTCCAAAGTATTTGGACTCTCAAAGATTAATTGGTTTCTCTGGAAATATTATTGTATTCATGCAGAATTCTTGAACAGGGACATTTAGTGAAAATTCTGTTTTGATTTCCAAGACCGGAGGATAAATTGTGTTTGTACAAGGAACTGTATACGTCAACACAGTACAGGCTACGGGATACGTCATCGCCTTCCATCTTGGATTCTTCGTCGGGACTCAAACTTAAAATCATTAGAACATTTCAATATTAGGACTGCATAGCAACTTTATTCGTGGATTATTCTTGTATTAATTTTGGATTTGATTCTGGAAACCGTAAGTTCTCATATTTTTATTTTTATTTTCACAGTAATTTTCCAGGGAAATAAATTATTAATTATATTTTTCAAAGCTTGTTGTTTTCACTCTTTCTTGTGTTACTGTTTATCTGAGCCTAAATACGTAACAAATTTCCAAATACTCCTGTCAAAGAAATCTCACGAGTTGTATTATTAACAACTAACACTTACTCATAAAAAATTAAAAAAATCAACGACATGTATAAAATAATCTTGGTTTAGAGTCGGCAATCTGACAAAATGCCAGAAGATAACTTAAGATCCGAAAATCGTCCGAACCCGGATACACACAAATATTTGGATTCAAATGTAACTGAAAAGTCAAAACATAAATTGGCCTATTTATGTTTTTGTCAAAACTTGCTTTAAATAGAGAATATTCACATTATCACGTCCGCGAGAGAAAATGCACGACTGACCTTGACTTTGACTACACGACGGGAATGAAATATGCAATTAATGGAGAAAAAAAACGTGGATAGTTACGATGAAAAAGAATGCCTTACATCTCTAAAATTAAGAGAAAAACAACTCCCATTTTATTTGACCACGATGCCAGTCCAAAGTTTTACACAGGGTACAGGATGCACACCATATAGCACAAACATGTCACATACACTGGACATTATAAGATCTCTTGGCAAAGATCAATAAAGTAAATATAGAAGGAGGAAACCGGCCTATGGCATTTATTAAGGGAGTACACCCACCAAAATCATATCACGGGAAAGGAAAATCGGGGAATCTGAGACCAGGAACCCTGACAAGTACTATCCTATCGAAATCGTAGGGAAATAGATATATTCCATTCAAAATATATATATACATAAATTTTGTAATCTAAATTCTTTTTGAGTTTTTACGAAATACCCACAACAATAGACTTTAGAGGATTATGTCAACATAAAAAATTCCTTCACAAACGTTCGGCTTAATGGGGGACACCTCAACGACTGCCAGTTAAAGAAGTAAAGTAGCTGGGATCCAGAGAGGGGCCCACATAACAAGATATAATATGTGGCGAGATAGCGGGATATGAAACTGGCAGAGCATAAAGCATTAGGAACTGAACACAACCTCTAGTCGGTAAAATAGCTCGCATAGAGCTGCTGTTTTATGTATTTAACCCAGATCACTAACGTTAAACGTAAGTTGTTCTCTCTCTCTCTCCCTCTATATATATTGTAGTAAATTTAGAGTATGTGCACTTGGTTGTAGTGCCCCGTTTTAAGCAATTCTTAGATTTGTGTGATTACTTGTTTGATTATTGGAATTCGGCGCCATGGAAATATTCCTGGCCCGAACTAATGAGCTAATGAATAGGAGCAAACGTCACGGGGTGAAGTGTTAGTGTGTTTCCATGATGTCCTGGTTCACTAGTAGTGAATTCCGACCAAAACCGAATGAATGTCCCTGTCGTAAAATAGTACATATTAAAATCTAGTGGTATACATTGGTAGCGTGACTGCAAGGACAGTACTTACAGTATTAAACCGGTAAATTACACAAGGGAATAAATAAAAAGGGACTTGACAGACACCGTTTATGTCGCCATGTGGGCGAATATGGTGCAGTTATATCGGCGAAATGTGCCTGGAAAGCATACATTGACTGGCCTAAGGTGGCGGAGTTAAAATAGTTCCCATTGTTAGGGAGTACTCATATATGTTCTAAGGCGTGAACGGTTGGTGGTACGGAAACATAATGAAGCCAAAACACGCAGATGTACGGTTGATAGATAGTTGGCAGTTTGGTTTATCTGTGGTCTTGCATTAATTAGAGGAAAATTTAGAACGGACATGTCGGGCTTTCTGATTTACAACTGAGGTTGTATGGAAGTCTTTGGAAAGTCGGGGAAACTTATGACTTCTAGCGAGAATCGCGCCAGGGTTTGACAACCGCTCGGTCAAGTAAATACCCGTGTGCGTGTAACAATATATATAGAGAGAGAGAAAGATTTTTTTACTATATTCACTGTATTGCGCAATATAGTTTTCTTGAATAAAACAGGCCTTCAGACTCTTCACATTTTCTACCCCTTAAAATCCATAACAAAAAGGCTCGGACTTGGTAATATTCCCGACTATCAATTTTAATACTATATGTAGCATGGTTAGTTGTACGTGTGTGTATGTGTGTGTGTGTGTGTGTGTGTGTGTGTGTGTTTCAGCTGTGCGATGAGTTGCATACATACAACAGTAGTAGGCCATTGAAACGTATCAGGGAACTAAATAATACATTCAGGGCCAGATTTAAGGCTTTAGGGTTCCGGGACACTTAAGATTGGAGGGTGCAAACCCTTATGTACAAATACATCCTAAAAACAGTCCTTTGTCCTTTATATGTACATACTAATTATAGCTATATTGATCTGACTATCCGATGGTATAGAACTTTATATGGTTTATTTAAAACATGTAATTTATCCAGGGCAATCGAGGTAGGCATGACTGATGGGGGAGAGCCCCAGGCACGTACTCCCCGTGCCTCCCCAGTTAAACCGACCTTAATTGCACATTCATATATAAAAAGTTTGCGACCGGGATAGCGCAGTTGTCAGATACTTGCTTTGCTCCCGTCTGCGTCCGATATTTGATCAGGTGTACCAGCACATGCGAGGTAGGTTGTTCCCGGGTACGTGGTCGCCCTAGCAAAGTCTGGTTCCCCTTCGTCAAACATCCACCTGCACCAACGCGAGTATTCAGAAGGGTTTAAGTTACCGTATATACCGGGTCAAAAGTTAAGTCAAATTGAAAACTGTACAGACTTAGATCTGCCATCGCATAAACCCCTATCAATACCTTGTTAGATACGAAAATAATGATCAAAACTTGCTCATTTCAAATTCGTTTCGATTTTGACAAAACGCTGTTTATGTTCTGCCTATCATTGCTATTGGAAACATATAAATAGTTATGGAGATGATATGGGATAGAGGATGCGCTATAGTGATCTAAGAGAATTGATATTAAATATGACCCTACTAGAATCTTGTTGACTTTAAACATGATCCTATGGGGATCGATAGGAATTAAACATTAAGTATCACCCTTTGAGTATTAAACATTTAATATGGACCTATGTCTTATAGACTCTTTGGAAGATGCAACATTAAAAGCGTCTATACCTAATAAATGAGATGATCTTATGGAACTTATTTGGATTCAACGTGGTGAAACTCTACGAGTCAACACTTACCTTGACTGATCATGACTTATCTGAACTCGCAAAAACCTACAAGGTGGTGGGGTGGGGCTAGGATGTAAAGTAGGAGGTAGAGTAATGAAGAGTATCATACACACACACACACACGCAGTACTTATCCTTATCAAACCAAACAGGAGGGAAAGCATGGATAGGTAATGCTCACTCACACTTTTGTGAATTGTCCAACATGTCACAACAATACCATAACATATAAACAGTACATGACCAGTATTTGCTGGGCTACTAAGGCAGACAAAGAAACAGACTCATTTGATTACTCACAAACCAATGCACTTCTCCATCCCGAGATGAAGCAGGATACATTAATAAGCATTATAAAATCAAGGCTACTGCGAAGTCTTTTCCAAACCCACCACGTATTAACTTGAACCCATACGACATATCCACAACAGACTAATTCATTCTAAAATATTTAACATCGTCCATGGCCTTAGAAGCCCACTGGCCATATGCTTGATACAAGCTACATTTTGGCTCGGGAAAATTAAAGTTTGCAAAGTACTTGCCTGAGGGCAAGTTAAACAATTTAGAAGAAAGTCAGGCTGAGAGAGAGAGAGAGAGAGAGAGAGAGAGCGATCGTGTTCAGAGCGTAGTGCAAGTTTCATACTCTGTGATATATCAACAGTACATATATCAGCATTTTTTCTCGTTTATATGTACCGCATCCTTCAGTTGACCGTAGCTCAAGAACCGCGAGAAATACCGGTAAGTGTAAAGTACACTGATGTATGTGCACATACCTGATAGCACGGAAAGTCACATTTAAAAAAAAAATTGGCGAGATCAATACCTAAATCATCAGTCAGTATCAGTACAGGTTTGGTGGTGATTTATTAGAGTACAATAATCATATCTATTTGTAATAAATATATTCAATCTTCCTACAGTTGATTGTACTCAGCTACATTCACGTAAACAAACTAGAGCACACCGAATTCTGAGAGAGCTTGGAATATAACGTCTGCCAAGTTTCAGTACAATCAAAGAAAAGTTTAGCTTAGTAGGTTTTGTGAAAAGTGGACAGGTGTATGGACAAACGGACGGTCCAGTAGACGTCAGTGATGGGGCATGAAATAGAAAACCCAATGCGAATTGGAAAAATGTAACAAGCGTCATATAAATATTGACAGAAAATTTTCGTTATGCAATCGAGATAGGATTTAGGTAAAATCAAATGAAGATTAAATGTACTCTTGAATGAAATTACCAGTAACTTACTCCCAGGGCCGGATTATGAGGGACCTAAGACCAAGGGTTAAAATTAGGGGTTAGGTTACTTTGATATGAAATGGAGGGCTTAAACGAAGGATTACAAAATTTGATTGCCTAACGTTATATGCTCATGGGTTATTTCAGCCCTGACATACTATTACCAGCAGCGTACGCATGACATGCTATTACCAGTAAGGTACTCATGGAATATTATTACCAGTAATGTATTCCTGGCATGCTGTTACCAGCAAGGTACCCCTGACATGCTATTTCTAGTAACCTACTCCTGACATGCTATTACCAGCAGCGAACTCCTAACATGATATTACTAGTAACGTACTCGTGAGATGCTATTTCCAGCAGCGTACTCCTGACATGCTGTTGCAAGTAGCGTACTCTTGACATGCTATTACCAGTAACGTACTCGTTAGATGTTATTACCAGCAGCGTACTTCTGACATGTTATTACAAGTAGGGTACTCTTGGCATGCTATTACTAGCAATGTACTCCTGACATGCTATTATTAGTAATATTAACCTCCTTCTGAACTGAATCTCGGATAAATTGCACTATGGACCTTGTACTCACGAAGGAAAAGATGACGCATATTTTAATGTAATATAGACTTCTCAGAATACCTTTTTATGTTGGCAATGAGACAATATAAGAGGGGGTTGTACTTTTAGGCAAGCATCATATTTTTCTCTGATTAGTCTACAGTTAGAGCAGAAAAGAATGTATGAAGGAAAACCCTTCTTCAGCATCTAAGACATTAGTGTTAAACCATAACGACTCAATTCCATACTTTGTACAGCCTTAATCAGAAAACAATAATCCTCTACCCGTATAGTGCAGTAGTTGTTGTTGTTGTTGTTGCTGTTGTTGTAGGGTTTAACGCCATTTTTCAGCACACGATAGGCTATACATGGCGGCCAGTATTAATGGTGGAGGAAGAACCCGGGAAAACCCCGGAAAGAACCACCGACCCACGAGAAGCTGCTGGCAAGCTTTCTCACATATCCACATTGGCTGAATCCGAGACTCGAACCCACGCAGATATAGTGGAGTAGTGCAGTAAGTTGTGGAATAAATAGATCAAATAGCAATGTTAATGAAATTATAAAATGTCACAGCAAAAAATAAAAACAAAAAATGAGGCGATCTGACTGCTAGGTTTATACAAACTATCAACAAAAAGCCATATAAGGAAATTAACAGAAATTCCGACAGAATGATGTCTCGGCAAAACATGCAACGGTTATTATTTATGTATCAAAGTCACGTGTCAACAGCTCCGAACTCTGGCTTTATGCTAGACTTGCTTAATATTAAATATGATTACAACTTGATTGAGTCTCTAATTATGTATTTCAATGTTAATCCCTTTCCCAATAAGACAGAGCGGAAATAAATAAACTTTTTATGAACGTGTAGAATCATTTGGTCGACTGGAACTGAACATGATAGCGATTTTACTAGATTTAATACATTCTGCCAGTCTACCCAGCAACAGTTCTTTCACACACAAAACAAAAACCTGATTCAGCATTGTTTGCACAATGATACGACATGATTATTTTAAGACACTGCATGGTAGACAGAAAGTGTAACATTTTGATTACAGGCTTATTGTGGCATATTGTTTGATCGTAGCCTTTTAAAGTGGGTATGAAAATTGAATTTTTCATTTCTACAGCATACAGGTACTCGGATCCAGTAATATGCAACAAGATACAACCAAAGTGTAACACTTCTGCTGATGTTATTTGGACTACCGTCTCCATTTCCACCATGATTAAGCCAGCGTACACATCTTCCTGTTGAAGTTACAAGAACTACCGTCTCCAGTTCTGTCATGATTAACCAAATATTTACATCTTTCTACTGGTGGTAATCAAATTATCGTTTCCATTTCTGCCATGATTAACCAAATATTGACATCTTTCTACTGGTGTTGATCAAATTACCGTTTCCATTTCTGCCATGATTAACCAAATATTGACATCTTTCTATTGGTGTTCATCAAATTACCGTTTCCATTTCTGTCATGATTAACCAAATATTGACATCTTTCTACTGGTGTTGATCAAATTACCGTTTCCATTTCTGCCATGATTAACCAAATATTGACACCTTCCTACTGGTGTTCATCAAATTACCGTTTCCATTTCTGTCATGATTAACCAAATATTGACATCTTTCTACTGGTGTTCATCAAATTACCGTTTTCTGCCATGATTAACCAAATACTGACATCCTTCTACTGGTGTTCATCAAATTACCGTTTCCATTTCTGTCATAATTAACCAAACGTTTAGACATCTTTCAGTTGATATTAATCGGACGTACATTTCACTTTCTGCCATGTTTTACCAGCGTGTAGACATCTTTCTCTTGATGTTTATCGGGCTTACTCTCAATTTCTACCATGAAATGCCAACTTTATACAGCTTTCTGTTGATGTTACTCGGACTTCTGTTTTAATCTTAGTATTTACCAAATCTGGACATCTTTCTACTGACGTTACTAGGACTTCTGTTTTAATCTTATGATTTACCAACGTTAGACATCTTTCTGCTGGTGTTACTATGACTTCTGTCTTAATTTCTGCAGTGATTTACCAGCGTGTAGACATATTATTTTTATGTTAGGGCTTACGTCCTAATCTCATGATTTACCAACGTTAGACGTCTTTCTCTTGATGTTACTCGGACTTCTGTCTCCAAAGTAATGTATTATCGGGTCATTTTATCATATTTTGACCATAAATGTGCATAAGATAACACCCGTATATATTAGTGACATATGTGATTATATATTTTGCTTTATATGTACATTTCTTACTCCAAGGTTCATGCGTTATCTATCCATGTCTGTTTTATGTGTCATTGACTGATATGTATGTATGTATATATATATATATATATATATATATATATATATATATATATATATATATATATATATATATATATATATATATATATATATATATATCTTGTTATGTTTAATCTCCTTAAGGTAGAAACAAAAGACGAATGAAAACAATTCAAAAAGAAATATTGATATATGGAAAAGATGCAACTCCAGTCCAAACATAAACAGCAAATACATTAGCAAATTAGAATTACATTATGAATTAAAAGTACATAGCTGTACATATAATTATGGCGGCGATTCCCCTCCATCCTACCATAACTACATTTTACATGATTAGTGTTTCGTTAAATGACTTAACATTAGCCAAAAACTAAATAATAGTTTTTATTCCGATACATCATCTATAGATAGATTGGTAGCCTTTAGCGTGCCGTATATTTCGGTATTAGATTAATGGCATACACCATAAAAGAGTTTGTTGTTGGGGTTTTCTTTGTTGGGTTTTGTTATTGTTGTTGTTTTTGTTGTTTGTTTTTTTTAAAATCATCTTTCATCTCATGATGGGATCAGGCATGCCTCCCACAAATGACCTGGATAAAGAATTATTATGGGTGTAGTGTGTGTGCGGTGATTAACAACAATATCATGCATGGTTTGACTTGGTTCTGCATAGGCGACCTCTCGTGGATACTAAGGCATCCAATGCTACATTATATGTGTCCAGTTTTAGACCAACGTTGATTGTGAAATATCGTATGTACCCGCTTATTACGTTCTATCTAACTGCAAACTGCACAGACCCAGATATACAGTTGCGTAATACGCCTACACTTATGGGTCTATACAGTTTGTTAGGACTAATCACTAGAACAAACAACTTATGCAACCATGCTCCGGATCTGATAACAGTTAGACCCGATTTATATGCATGTATAGTCTGCAATATATATCAGTAAAAATAAAGTACATACTACTGCAGCATGCTGACCCAGTTTGTAGTAAAATTCTGCCGTCTAATTTATATGTAGGAAATATTTACGACACTGCCATAATACATATCCCGGTATTATTTTAAGTCAACAAATATTTCAACAGATCAATTTGCATTTCACATTGTTCTTCAGCCTCTCATAACTGGATTCAAAATATCCTTTTCTCTATTCCAACTTTTCATTTATGAGAATACACATTTTATCTTTCGTGTATTTACTTAAGTAAAATGTATGAAGCTCTGAAAATCATATAGTTCAAAATTACAATTAATGTATTAATACTGCATTATACGAAAGTCAGATCTCTCTCTCTCTCTCTTTCTCTCTCTCTCTCTCTCTCTCTCTCTCTCTCTCTCTCTCTCTCTCTCATTAGAAATGTTAGTATTTAATCTCTTCAACAAAAAATACAGATGCAGGCACTTAAAACTTTAGCTTTCGAATTTCAAAGAAAGAATACAGATGTGACTGGAGAACTAAGGAGAAGCCAAAGACTTCCATAGCGGTGAAATAAGGGAAGGTACACTATAACAGAAAGAGTTCAGACATTATTTTGAAGTTAATAAATATAGCTGTCTGTACAACAAAAGGAAAAGAAAAGCGAGGAAATTGATCAACACTGAAACATAAGGAGGTGCTACGTACATATATCCCTTTATTATTTATGAAATTTTAAATATGTATTACTAATTGTGAATGACTGGAGACTGGTCTAATTAATAATTCATTCACAGATTGGTAATTGCCTCGACATGTCCTTGGGAATGGCACGTGCTACCATTTCAACGGCATGATATAGTCAACAATCTGTTACAAGCTGCCGTTAAAAACCAGCAAAGAACAAATTCTCTTTTGATGTTGATATAATTTTAAGGTAAACATAAAACTCATAATATGAAGTAGGTTAATATTTGTGTAACAACATTTGTTAAAGAATTTAACATGTTACCCTTGACCATCCGTCCGTCGCACAGTGGCTGTGTTTTTTTGTGTTCAATTCAATTGAGCCTTCGAGTCACGAAAGGCAGTATACAGACGTGCTTTGGTGAATACAACAGTATATTACAAAACATTGGTCACTGAGACCTAAATTTGACTCTTCCGTGAGTTCATTTAAGTTGTGTCTTTAGAGTGATTACCAGGGTCGGATCAGGTCAAGTGTTCTTCTTTTTTTACAAAATGTCAAAACGGTTCTGACTTTCCTCCAACGGGCACCAAAGTAAAAGTCTGTGTCTATTTACTCAAAGTGTGCATAATGCCCAATAAACGCCCGCAAGAATAAAACGATGGTCAAATTTCAAGGGACAAGTGTATGTGCGTTTGTGTGTGTAGTTTTTGTTTTTAGCCAGGAGGAGCGGAAAATCCCGACCCCCTCCCCCTCCGGCCCTGATTACAAGGTCATAAAAACGGATGGCGATGTAATTGTGTTCTAAGAACACATTTCCAGTTGTTAATGTTCTTTGGGGTTTAAAACCGTTATTAAGCGCAAGATAGGCTCTACATGGCGGCCATTATAATTAGTGGAGGAAAAACCCGGGAAACCCTGCTAATTACCACTGACCCACGGGAAGCTACTGGCAGCTTGCTCAAATACCAACAATGGCTGAGCCAGAGAATCGAACCCACGGGAACAGAGATGAGATTGTAGTGATGCGTGAAAACATGTGCTTTAGACCACCAGGCCGCCCTGGGTGCCCATTTTCAGTTGTACAGGTGTGCGTATGTGCGTTTGAATTATGTGACAATAATGAGAGATGCAATAAATTCAATATATAACTTTTTTTACATGAAAAAAGAAATACTGATCACATCAATTCTAACACAAACCTGATGATGGATGGTAAACATGGCTGGATCTTCGAGCAAATTACTTCTCTAAAATTTCGTGCAAAGAAAGTATAACAGTTACACAGTCGAATATGGCTATTTCTTAGATTTAATTTTAATTATATGCTATTTCAATACACCCATACGATCTCTTGTCACAAAGGATTACCACAAACCTAACCCAAATCAGTACATGTGGGAACAATCTGTACACCGTATAAATGACGTAAATTCAATACAATTTTCAGAATGTAGATGTGAAGATTTTGGAGATACAGTTTTCGCTGATCTTTCATTTGATATCTTGTGGTATTGAAATAGACTACACAAATAAATCATAAATTTGTGCAACAGAGAAAAACTGATGAACGAAATGAAAAAAAGAAAAAAAAAAGAAATACAAATTACCATAGATGTTAAGAGCATACGTAAACGCACAGGAGGACTCCAGTTTAGGCTTAATAGACTATAGTCTTAAAATAACGGGCTATGAAGCCATCCATTTAGTACGTACGCAAAAGTTTGGCAAAGCTTGACCCCTCCCCCTTCCTGTACACATTCGTACTTTTTTTTTTACACCCCCCCCCCCGCGTACGTACGCATGACGCACACCACACCCCCATTCTATATAACGGCCTATAGGTAATCCACGCAGAAACGATCAAGAATTAATAATATTAACATGTTTAATAAAACAGATAGTCAACCAACGTTTAATGTCTGGCTGCATTAAAGAAATACGCTGCGTAACTTTAAAAGGTCTGTCTAATTGTCCGCTAAACTTCAAACGCCGACTGAACTGTCAAACAGGTTACATATTAGACAAATTTTTATCGAGGTCTCCCCCCTCCCAGTTCCTATGCGTACGTACAGTATCAGTAGACCCTCCACACACTCAAGTGTATGCATTTGGGTTAACCCCCTCCATGCGTACGTACTAAATGGACGGCCCCATTTGTTTAAAAACTAACATCTTACCCTTTTATCAAAATTTATTTAATGGAAATGTTGATCCATATATATCAATCATAAAGCAACTTAGCCATGAAGGAAGTGGACAACCAGCATAAATTGTGATTATTTAACGAAATAATAATAATAATAATAATAATAATAATAATAAACCAAAATTAATATCACGACTCAAGATGAGTGGTTTCATTATTATTATAATGTTTTTTATAGATTACTTTTTAATCCCAGGTACCATAACTGAAACAATTTCGAGGCCGTTACGGCCTGTATACATTTAAACAGTGATAAAAAAAAATTAATCAGGTTTAAACAGGACGGCTTGATACGGTAAAAAAACAACAACAGCATACAGGTTGAGTTGTTAAGTTTCTATTGTTAAAGATAGGAAATGGCAGTACAAAAGGAGATTCGTTATTGACGGCCATAAAATGCACAGTCCTCAAATGAATGATTATATCTTATTTCTTTCTTGGCCTTTATAACTGCAATAAACCTACACTGGCAAACACCTGTACTGTCAGTTTCCAATACTTTGTATTTGATAAAATACATGCAATATTCAGCTGCCAACGAGTTTTACAATTGAACGTGTACTGTACCGCTTGAAGTTGCTGACCTCTCGCCCCCCCCCCCCCCATGTGTTCGAGTGGCGTCGATATTAACCAAGCAAAGCTAGCTGATATAATATGTGGTATGGATAAAAGAATCAAATTTATAGCTCTCGATCTTATTAAGCCATCTCAATTTTTAATTAATTTTTGCAGTGCTTCAAATTAGATTGAAAGAACCTCATTTATATTGAAATTTACCTTGAAAAAGTAAATTTGTTTTTTTATAGAGTCATTCAAATTCATTTATTAAAGATGTTGAAGATAACAGTGAACAACAAGCAAAATATCATTTTACCTTAGACAGAAGTGTAGTGAAACACATATATAATCAATACAATACGGTACTAAACTCTTCTCTCATCGCTGTATACTGCATACTTTTGATGAATTTGGTCGAATGTCGATAGATTCACCATCAAACACGTATACTGGAAAAGTTATAGTCACTAGATAGCCCATGGGCTTTTGTCTGAAACAATTATTAATTAATACTGTAACCACAAACGTAAAATGAATGTTACGATGTTAAAATGTTTTAGCTATTCTTAGCTAGGAAATAGCACAGCATATACCTGCAAACATGTGTTGAATGAAACAAAATACATTATTAGCACATTTCAAAATGCATCATTGAATTCAGTTCTTACTTTTTCCTACAAAATGCTGCTGAAAAGCTAGTGCGGTGTACATTTCATCCACGATTAAGCACAGAATTAAAGATTTTAAGCTAGTTAATTTACTTATATTAGGCATTTTACAACTGAGAGCAAAATAATTTTACCTGACAAAATTTTAACCCAAAAATGAGTGTTTCTGGTCTAAAGGATTACATTTATGGAAAAGCAGGACACAAAAGTCTTAAAATAAAAAGTATAACAGTTAAACTTCCACCATCGGAGGAGTTAGCAAAATCAGTCATCAATCAATCCAACGTCTCAGCAACCTTTTTATAAACGAGCAAAATGACAACAAGTGCTTCTGGCTTATAACCTACACTGCAAATTATATCCTATAATGATAGCGATTTTAGACCGTGAAAGATTAAGGAGACTGAAAATGATAGAGTCAAAGGGGTCAGACAGTATAAAGGTGATAGAAATACAGCGTATCATATTAAGTTATGAGCTGAGTGCATGTTAGCATGGCAGAGACCACATAAATCTTTGATGGGAGCACCATTCAACTTGTCCTAAAAATGTCTAGGTATGTTCTTATTGACTCTGGATACCGAAAGTTGTCCCTTTGAGAGTCACTAGGGTCCCTTTGATAGACACAAGTGTCCCTTTGACAGTCACTAGTATCCGTTTGACAGTTACTAGTGTCCTTTTGACAATCACTAGTGTCCCTTTGACAGTCACTAGAGTTCTTTTGACAATCACTAGTGTCCCTCTGACAGTCAGTAGTGTCCCTTTGACAGTCACTAGTGTCATAAATGTTATCCGTTATGTCACTGTAAAGGTTTTATGAGACTGTTTTCAACATGAGGATTTAGTATTACTAAGGAGCAGTCTCATTGTATCACTGTGACGGGTTGTTATGCCGTCACTGCGGTAGGTGTGGGGTGGGGTGCTTCCAATATTCATTTAATCTATTATAGAAGTCCCACCCAGGCTCGATTTTGGTTGGAAGTATAATTAGTGAAAGATAGATGTAAAGCTTAGATTCCCCAGTCAGCAATGCCGACGGTTAAATGATTGAATATACAAAAAAGTGAAATTCAACTAATAACAATTTAATGAAAATTCAATAATCAAATGGTTGAAATCTCCCAAGTACTCTCCAAACCGCTCGACCCTGTGATAGCCTATTGCATCATTTGATTTGTAGTGTGAGATACCTTTCCACCTGTCCTTGTATTCTATTTATCTGTGTATTCTTCTCTCCTATTCCTCCAAATCCTTCTCCTCTTCCTGCCGACTTTCTCCAAATTCCTTCTCCTCCTCGACTTCTCTATACCCTTCCTTTTCCATCTTCTCCTCCTTGACTCCTTTTCCTCCTCCTCCTCGACTCTCTACCGGCTAGACTTGTGGACTCCGACTGCTCTGCTAGTCGCACTTCCGTCTCCCCTCTTAGAGACTCAGGACTCATTGAACCGGAAGATCTGTCCTCCAAAAGCTTCCTGTGAAAACACAAGGACGGTACAATATTTTCCCAAGCCCTCTCATCTCACACTACACCCAGCCTATCATCAGATAACGGCTAATAAATTCTTTGGTCACGCATTCATTCACATCAAAATATTCATACGTTCTTGCATGGTAAAGCAATATCCTAATAAAAGCACGGTAACAATTACTTCTCATACATACCTCAATAAATTGCGTCACAACAGTACATATTCCTAATCCCATTATACTATACAATATCACAACAATCAGATGCATTTCTTTGCATTACAGCTCATACAAAGTACACAAATATTCAAATACCCATTCTCTGATATATCAATACATCCGTATTAAAGATCACCGGCCATACTCCAACATTTTCCTATTTATACCAGATTTGCATTGCATGATTAAAAATAGTATACTCGCACACAAAAAAAAAAATTATTAAGTGTAAAGAAGAAATAATAATTTCCTCGAAATAGAAGTGTATAACACTGTTACTGCCCCTTAGTTACGATTTCCCACGTACAGAGGACGCAACCGGAAATGACGTACATTTATCCCTACAAGACGAAGTACATGCTTCTTGTTGTCGAAAAATAAAACACTATAAACTATGGATAGAGAATATTTTAGATGAAACTAGTGAAAACTAATTTACTGTTCAGCCTTATATCGGTATGCGTGCACGACGCACTAGATTGTGTCGCTTTCAAAACTGTTCCATTGTTTCAATTTATTTAGAAAATTCCCGTTAATACAGGTAAAAAGAATCAATGCTGGCTTCCCTGTGTCGGCAGACTTTATATAAAAAAAGATGAAAGAAATTGGAACACTTAAAGAATCCAAAGGAACCAAACTTTATTTTATTTTGTCAGCCGACTTCAGAAGAAAAATTCGGCACACTAAAAAGATACCACAGTCAAGTTTCCGGGGTTGGTTTGCATTGTAATAAAATAACCCGTGTATTTGATATCCTGTCGGTAAGTTTAAACAATGAGTTTATTGCTCCATGCCAGTTGTGTTTATCACTCGGGCTTCTATTTGTCTGCCATATGTAATCATAACTGATGTTTGCAGGGCAAATATTATACACAATAATAACTTGCTTTAATAATACTTTTGTAACCCATGCTAGCAAAACGATTATCATTTGCACTCACATTGAATGTATTTTAAAATAATGACTTTTTTTAATTTCATCATTCTTTTGGTTACATCCGTATGCAACACAGTGCACCATATTTGTTGTACAAAAGCACGATCGTACGATGTATCACATAGACATTTACGTGGGGAAATTAAGCACTTGAATGGCTAGCTTGAATAGAAGGGATAAATGTACGTCATATCCGGTTTTGGCATGCGGAAACTACCGATTGTTTACGGAGATTGCTGAATAATTTTTTCATTTTATAAAGCGGAGTTTTAAGTCTAATTAAACATTTTTATGGTGTGCATACACAACCAATGCATTTTGTTTAGAACTATAATAATATCACACGTTTGTACAATATAGGTGGCCGGTGACCTTTAACTACTCTTACACACTTCAACCATTTTCCAAATTCACAATTCAAGCACGTGTAAAATCTAATATATCACATGAATAAATGCTATGAAGTAACCTAATAGTGAATTACAAAATTAATTCTGACAACAAGCTAATAATCTACATAATTTTCTACATAAAATACTCAAACTCATTTCTCAAATACGCATGTAAATTAAACACTACAAAGGTAATTCTATGTACTAAACGATCCTAGTAATTAAGTATACATACTACACATGTTTATAATGCTGTAATGTTCTGCAAAAATCAAGCAAATAACTTACTGACGTTTACGAAGCTTTGTCTTTCCTTAGAATCTCATCTCTAAGTTTTACCGCCAAATTATCAGTGGCTCACTGGGAGTAACCCTATATTGCTCATCAATTCCTAGGCATGACTAAATTTTCGCTTGCTATTTAGAAGTTATAATTCAGATCGAAATTGTTATCATACCGTCCGTCTCAATTCCCATTGGATGTATCTTTGATTCTATCCAATCAAATTTAGCAGACAATGTCCTTCTCGCTGTCTGTCCACGTGGGGACATTTAGAACATGCTCCGGTCTTAAGGATTCCTCTTATCTTTGTAACACATAGTTGGGAAGACGCTCAATCTAAAGCCTGTGCCGATCCAAGTGTCGGATCTTTTCTCTGGTCATGGTTACCTTGCGTAAGAGATTAACTCTAGCCTGCGGCATGTTCAGACATCAAACATGACTTGTAATAATAATACCTTAGCTTGTACACGACTTACCAACTGGGGTTGAGCAAACGTGACAATGATAAACTGGTTTTCCTAATTTGGCTTGTTGTATTTCTATCTAATACTAGGACATCTTCAATAAGTGTTCTCCTTGCAAATGGTAAAACCTTTTGGTATTTGAAAAATAATTTCCTTCTCAACATATTTCAATTGTTATTTAGCTCGTATTTTCGAAATGGTTACCAAATGCAGGACAATTCACCATTTTTAAAAAGTCTAACTCTAAATCATTGTCAGCTTCTTGTATCAATTTTTTTTGTATTCAGTTGAACGGAAGAATTTAACAATGTTTTGTTATTCAAACTGCACAAATCTGTTTATCTTTTTCATTTATAAACCTATCTGTTTATGTAAAGCTTGAAGTTTCTTAATTGTCTGTCTGTGTTTCAAAGCACGTTAGTTTTGGTACAGTTGGTTTTGTATCTAGTAATCATTTATCAACTTCATCTCCAACTCTGATAAATCATTTCAGACAAAAATTAATTTATCTAGAGTTATTGGGTAATCTAGGAAAGAGGCATGCAAATTGCAACTAAATCTCCAAAATTTATTACTACAATGTAATCAGTATCACAAGTTGTCATATTTCGAGCATATTTTCTTCTATGCATCTAATTTATTCATTAATTTCCTATTTAAGGTTTGTTTGTTTCTTTGCTTTTTGTGTTTTCTTGTTAGGGACAGGTATCGAGCCATCGTCCACAGAGGATTAAAAGTATAGTGATACGTAATCAACGATCCTGACCACAGCAAAGTCAAAGATTTACAAAATGAAACTCTGAATCCGTCTATTATGACTCTGTTGGAAGAATTATTCAAAAGGGTTTAAATTTTTGTTACTTGAATATTTATGTGTCCACATATCAATTACCAAAGTATTCATTTTGATTAATTTAACTGGAAATATTTTAATATATTCTTCTGTCACTCAGAAAAATAGTTCATCCTTAGTCATTATAAAACCTGTAACATTTTAACCGTTCACCTTTGAAATACACTTTGTCAAAAGCCCAAGGGCTCATGACTGAATGCTTGGGGCTAGCTGGTTCTTGTATTTCCACTGCAAATTAAGGAAAAGCTTATCTTCCTGTGTCTTGCTGCTTTCTAGTTTTCCAATACGAAGTACCTAGCACCCATTCACTGTTGTCAGTTGGCACAGGACAGACCTTTCCTTCTAGCCATTAGAAATCTCAGAGGCTTTGCATCTATCATATTAGCAGGTGGCCACTGCAATTAATATAGTCAGTGCTTCCAAATAGATAGTTTGATATGCCCCTGATTTAAGTATAAACACTACATGTTTCAACGATAATAGTCATAATATACTTAAATTTGCTATAAATGTCATCGAGGAAACTAACTCTTATAAGAATGATCAATGACACCAAAGATTTGTTTCCCTTTGGACATGACACGTCTCCTGCACACACCAATACATAGTCAGAACATTTTTCATTTATGAAATAAAACCTATATGACTGGCTGACCTAGTTCATTTTAAAGTAGTAGGCACATATAATCGGTTCTGTTCGGTAGAGTTTTGAAGCCTGTCCTTAAATTAACATGTACTGAAGATAAAATATGTCAAAGCCCCTACTGTGGTTGTAATTAACTGTTAATTTATTAAGTTACTAATTAATCTAGAACTATCTATGCTGAACAACTGAAGAAAGATGTTATTGCCTCTCAAACTGAAAAACCCTAATATGCACTAATAAAACGAAATATTTTCAAAATCAGGAATAAGATCCACACTGAAGTTATTTTATCATCCTTTCAATATCACTAATTCCATTTGTTGTCTGGTTTTAACAGCAATTTTAATACATTATTGGCTATATCATGCAGAGGAAATGAGAGCAAAGTTTCATTCCCAATAAGATACTGAAGCATTTGGCCTGGGCTAGTCTGGGCCGGTTTTCAATTTGTGAAACTTGGGTTATGGATACAATGAGAACAACTGAGCTAGCACACCTCCTGTACATTATCAAGCTTTTTGTTAATTTTTCACCATGTTTCTTCTTGCATATGTATCAATGAGCATTAAGTCAAATAAAATATTTGAAAGTTAGAATATAGTTTTTCAAGCTTTTTTTGGGACAATATCTTGCTTATATTGAAATACTGTGAATCACTTTGAATTCAAGGGGTTCTAATTTCTGTGGCTTTCTTGGTCAAGTTAGGGCACTTGTTTGTTTTAATACCAATGGTATATATTGCACCAGGAGTATCTATTTATCTATATATAAAATGACATGTTAATGCAAGAAATGGAAACTGATTTATCACAATTTAATTCGATGGCAATATTCCATGTATTTAATGTAATAACTTAAATGATACCATAATACATGCAAAATTAGTTATATATATATATATATATATATATATATATATATATATATATATATATATATATATATGTATATATACATCGTAAATACCATTAGTTATTCCACTGAGCAGACGAACGCAAGAGCACCTTTTTATTATCAATTTTGTTTCATATTTATGACTTCCTTCTAAATAAACAATCAGAAGCTTATTCCAGCTTTCCTAATATTCTTTATCTAATCGTGTTTGTCAGAAATGTTACTTCGTCATGTGTGGAGATAATCCACTTTGCGTTAGGGGTAAATGTATAGTTTTTCACTTCGATTGAGATCTTACCATCTTAACATCCACACACTCCTTCAGTTGATTTAACTGTGTAATCATCTGAGATTAATAACACTCATGACAGGGGCAGAGTCATTGTGCTCCTCATCTCCCTAATGAGTGCAAAAGAACTGCAATGTTCCATGAGTAAATTTTCTTTACTGTTAGATAGTTCAAATCATTCCCTGGAAATGCTTAAAATATAGGAGCTTCTAGGAGCCTTGCCCTCTGGGCCTCCACTAGGATTCCATCCTACAGACCCCCTTCCTACTTATTTATTTCCCCCCCTACCCCATATTTCTTGATCTGTCACAACATGAAAGTGTGATTTCAGTTACTTCATTGGTAGTTTGTTGACACATATATGGGATGGGTGTCTGTGCATGTGACTTTAACACAGGTAGGATGCAATTCCAAAAGAACAAAACAACAGTCTCTCCTTGCTGTGTTTTTGTCAACATCAAAAAGCATTACCATGTTCTTTTTACAAACAGTAATGGGTCAACAAATGGTTTATAAGGACAGGGGGTGGGAAATTTTCTTTCAAGTGGGACATTTGTTTCTCATTTACCCAGTATAACCTTTTTCAAAGAAAACAATGGATTTAATTATAATAGGTTCTTTTCTCTCAGTAAATCAAAGCAAAAATATCTTTTCAAGCTCTTTATGTACCAGAATGTTTTATCACCCCCTCCCACTGATTCCAATTAAATGGTCAGCCCCTAATTACAGCAGTTTAATTTTAAATACATGTATATGCATCAAAGATATCGGTGTCTTCTTTAATTCAGATCTCCACATTGATGCAAAACGTATGCCTAATCATTTCAACTACTTCAGTAAGGCTTCAGCCTGTTTGCCCAGAAATGAATGGAAATGAATGATGGTATAATCTTTTCCAGTATGTTTAGAGAGATATAAATACTGTCGCTCAGTATTAAAAATTTTTTTTAAAGACAAATCCATGTAAATAATTGTCCATGAACATGCATTTAAAAAAAAAAACAACATAAAATTCAATACCCATAAATTTCAAATGATTCACAGTATCCTTAAACACTCAATGCAGTTGTTGTATATGCCAAATAATCTGAATAATACTGAAAATTATTGGTACTAAACATTAACGGGTGCTGTTGGAACTAGATAATATCGTTGTTTCATCACATTATGAGAAATTTCTGTCGAACTAGACACCCTGCCATTTTTCACATGTGTAAGAATTAAACCCATATTGATTGGTGACATCAGTAGCTCAACCAAGTTTAGTCGAAAGCTGAAACACAAGGTTCCATGTCATCGTTGTGAACAAAATAAGTTCACACTACGCTGTTTTGGACACTGCAGGTGACCCTTATGTAATACACCATTCTTATTTTGCATTTGACATGATGCAGTACTTGGCCTAGCATTTACGAGTAATTTTTCTTCACAGGTTTAACCGACTTCTACTACTTTTTGCAGGTCCATGTAATATGCTTACCAATATGGAAATCCGTAACAGCTGGGTTTGTATTCAGCCCAAGTTCATCCTTCAAAGTATTCCAATGCCCCAGCTGATCATAATATTCAACAAAATCTTATTTGTATTGAATGCACACATTTTTCTATCAGATTCACTGCTATGCCTCTCTTCATTTCGCTCTTGATTAAATTTGTAGATCAGGTGTGAATGTAATTACTAACGGAATTTATTGAATGTATCACATCACTGCTTTTGGAGAACTCCCAAAAAGAACGGAATTACAAGCCATCTCTCAATTCTAAACTGAATATCTGAAAGTCATTAAAGCCAAACATCTTATTTCAAAGAACGATTAATGTTAAATATGTTTTTAAAATATAAATTATTTCCTTCCTTCCAAAATTTATTTACACTGAAAGAATGGTGAAATTTATGAAAACGGCAGCACTGGGGTTTTAAACTATATATAGTTCTAAATGGATTGATACCTTTATCTACATGATTGTAAAGGTTAGTGTTTATTGATGATTTTGCATGTAGAAGTATACCAATACTTGTATCGACAAATTTGGCAAATGAATATCTTTGTTTTATATCAATGTAACAACTTGTGCTATACAAAATGGATGTGCATCATTTCTTCTAAACATTGTCATGGTTGCTATCAGGGTGATTATCTTTCCCCACATTTATTTTAGTGGCTTAAATTGTAAATGTGTTTTCAAACACACCAGGATTGGTTTGGTGTTTTATGGCACAGCAACACAAACATGTGCCATGCCCTTCGCCACACCATATTAACTGACTCAGGTTCATCCAGTTGTAAGATTCCAACTACCACCTTGATCGTTGTGAATGTGGAATGCAATCCATTGAGCTATTGCAACTCCTGCCTACATTAGTAAAATCTTATGACATACACAGGACTGCAATAGACCCAAGGTACCTCTCAAAGCCAGCCTGGAGTTAAAAATATCAGGATTAAAAGTTAATATTGTAAAATCAAAAGTGATTCAAATTGGAACTTTAAAGTCTCAGATTCAAATCTGTACCAGTCAGGATGGTCTTTTTTAGGAATTCATTTGCAGAGAAATTGTTTAGAATTTATCAGCATTAACATTGAAAATAAAATTAAGGATGAAAAACAACTTTAGTGCGAGTGGATTCGTAGAAAATTGGCAATGTGGAAAAATCGCTGTGGAAAAATCCTTGACATTGTGCTAAAATGTATTTGTTATGGGAGGAGGGATCAGGGCAAAACCAATTTAAATTATGTAACATATGTGCTATCATTGTGTTACTATATCTTTTACGTGTAGCACTGTAAGTTAAAAATATCTGAAATAGTGTGAGATTGCTAGAAGGTGGCTTTCATGGTATTATCCCAAGAATAATGACTGAAAGAGGCCCATGATGCAGCAGCCAGGAGCCCTGACCTTGCACATGGGGAGAGAGACCTCTCAAAGTGAGAGCCCTGACCTCATGCACATGGGGAGAGAGACCTCTCAAAGTGATAGCCCTGACCTCATGCACATGGTAAGAGTGACCTCTCAAGTGATAGCCCTGACCATATGCACGAGGAGGGAGACCTCTCAAAGTGAGAGCCCTGACCTCATGCACATGGGGCAAGAGACCTCTCAAAGTGAGAGACTGATAAACTCTTTTAACAGTCCAGACAACTCACATTGAGATGGTGGTAGCCAAAATACCAGAGGCACCTTAGAGACATAAAGATGTGTACGACCCATTCCTTTCTCTTTTGATTTAGACAGAAATGTAAAGCTCTAACTGGGTAAAGGAGGACATCTTGATCATCCCAAGCAGATATGACCGACATCAGGGATTTCAGTAGGAACTGGATCTATTGACGGTAGCTGATGCTTGTCGAGAAAGCCAGGTTGGCAAAGTCAAGAGATTGAAATTTAGTTACAATGAACCATAAACAACCCTCACCAATGCAAGGGAGAGAATAAGGAAGACTGTTTTAAGGGTATGGTTCTTGGTGGAAGCTTCACTCTAAGATTCATAAGGCTTAGATAATGACCAAAGAATATGGCATTCCACTTTGACATTATAGAGTGACAGACTCGACTCTGGAGCTCAAAGTACCAGACCAGTTCTGAGAGATGTGGGTGAGACCCTAATGTGGTGCCTATAATAACTCAAGAGCATTGAGAAGGTCTGCTTTGTATCTCCTAATGGTGGATACTGAACAATTGTTTTCACTTAAGAGAAAAACAAAATATCTTCAACTGCAGTTAAAGGAAATCAGGTAGGATCTGTGCACTTCATATAGCACCCATTACAGAAAATTCTCCATTAGGCAACATAAACCTTGGAGGTTGATTGTCTTCTAGCCTGAGTGATGCATTTGGTCCTGGCAGACAGATCATTTGATATAAACCAGGAACGAAGGTTGTTGTTGTTGTTGTAGGGTTTAACGCCATTTTTCAGCACACGATAAGCTATACATGGCGGCCAGTATTAATGGTGGAGGAAGAACCCGGGAAAACCCCGGAAAGAACCACCGACCCACGAGAAGTTACTGGCAAACTTTCTCACATACCCACATTGGCTGAATCCGAGACTCAAACCGGCGCAGACAGAGGTGAGATGGCAGTGATCCGTAACGGAGAGCGCTTTAGACCACTCGGCCACTTGGGGCCCCAGGAACGAAGGTAGAGAATTTGATAAATGCTGTAAATAGGAATTTTCTGTGCATAACAGATCTCTCCTAAGTAGTAAAAACCTGGTGTTCCAAAATCAACAGGCTGAGGATCATTCTGAGTTGCGATCACTGAGGCCTTGGTACTATCAAGAGGAACCGAGAATTGGAAGTACTGATTCTGTAAAGAACTCATGGGATTATTCTGAATGGTGCGAATGCATAGACACTGTCAATTCCACCTCATGTTGAATGTTTCGACCAGCTTTAACACCTGACCCAGCATTGGAATCATAGGAGGGGGGCTTGTTCTTCAGCCAAATTGCCAACAAGTCTACCAATGGTCTTCCTTATCATGAATAAGTGTCTCTGCTACCAACTGTAACAAAGAACATTCCACAATGAATTCGCCCTTGCTTGTCTAAACAAGCTGACTTTATATATCTCATGCTTGGAATGTGGCAGAATCTGATGATGATCTCTGAAACTTCCAATGAAGAAGGTCCTGTTGAAGGCTGAGGACCTGGAAGCTAGGATGAAAGGAAGAGCTCAAGAATGGAAGATCTTCTGACACAAAGCAGCAGGAATTGAATTTCTTGCAGGCTGGAAAGATTAGGATGTGAAGACAGGCATCATGGGAATCTAAAGACTGCCCAGTCATTTTGGTCTGATGCCATTCCTGACAGAAGTATATGTCTCCATTTTAAAAGGCTCTTCCAGAAGAAACTTGTTCAATCACAAGTTAAAACATTCCCCATTTCTAAATAGAAAGATCCGTAAATAAAATCCCTGACTTTGGATGCTTGTCACCATCTCTGCCATGTCCTATCTTAGATTGGTGTACTCCTCTTTCCACACAGACATCAACTGAAACTGGTGAAACCAAATAGGTTCCATCAAAGAGGTGGAGGGTCCTGGAAGTGAAACTGGTAACCCTTCTTCACTGTGGAATTAATCCACATATCAGCCATAAGAGTCTACTCAGTCTCTAAAAGATGGTTCAATTTTGCACCTACTGCAATGTCACAATGAGGGGAACTTGGCAGGAGAGGGTGCAACTCTCATAAGATTGTTGCCCCTTCCTTAGGAAAGAAGGAGGTGTCAAAAGACTTCCTTGAGTCACTTCCAGTCACCATATCATGAGAAAGACTGACAGAAAGTGTTTTAAATTGGGTTTGAGGGTTCTGCTGCACTTTAGAAAAGAATTAAAAGGGGAAGGCTGTGGAAGATATGGGATAGTGCAATTTCTTCAAGGTTATCCAGGCCCAGAAGACAGCCAGGATCCATTGTTACTAATCCCGCAAGAATTGCAAAGTCACTGTAGGGAAAAGTCCTCCCAACAATGTCCTAACATCAAGAAGCTGGCTGCAAAAGGCTTTTGCTGTGTCCCAGCAAAACTACTTATCTCTCTAAAGCATCATACATGCTGACAGGAAGAGGTTTATACAGAACACCATAAATATGTAAAGTATATCGTGGTGTCCTGGCAACAGCCTCAAACAGTCTCTGCAAACACAGCCAAACATGATTTCTTCCTTCAAACGAAGAATGGAAGCAGTTGAAAAAGATTGGCATGTGCGATTAATATGACTAGTGTCTGAGCCTTCATTTCCAAAGCCCTGAGAGCCTTGGTAGGAGGACAGGCCCTGGCCTCTGCTGAAATCCCAACAGGGAAGCACCAGAGTCCAAGTTGGGGTGTTAAGGGGTCAAGTGGGTGAATAGACTTGTAGCGGGAGGCTGAAACCTTTTCCAGTCTGCCAATCCTTGGAGCCACAGCAAAGTCGTCCATTGTGTCATAGCAGGATAACAGCTTGAATGGAAACATCAAGATAGGAGGGGTGTCAAATGATCCATTCCCCTACAGAAATCATAGAGAAAGGGGAGGGGTTTCCAAACTAATCCCTTTCCCTAAACCAGTGGTGAAAGATTGGTGCCCAGTCTGAAGACTGGTGTCTTTGTGTTCATCATTCAGACACCTCTATCCAGAGCTTAGCAATGAGACATTTAAATTGGAAGATTAGTACCAGTCAGCATACCCACTGATCAGTGCCCAATGACAAACCCTCTGTGATTAACTTGACATACTACCTATTGATGGGCTTCCAGTAACCATTCAACAGACAATGGCCAGTCAGAGAATGTAGACCTTACAAGACACTCTGTACAAACAAGATCTCAATTTAAATCCACTGGAAATATAGGACTGGTTGCTGTTGGCTGACTTCTAACAGGGATGACAAAGAAGCATCACTTCGCTAGCATGGAACTCCAACATTCACATTCAATGAAATGGGACACAGTTACATGAAAATAAAGCAAAGACTGGGGAAAAAATAAAACAAACACAAAACAAAAAAAAGGATGATTGACAGTAGAAATGCCCCAAAATTTAAAAGCTAAAATGCTCAGCATACAAGTGACATGCAGAAGTGCTAGAAGGCCAAGGAAAAGAGGAATGATATTCTGCTGGAAGTGGACTAAGGTTTCAGACTGAGATCATGGTGTTTTCTTAAAATTATTTTAGACCTCTAATTACTGCAATTATTTGGCATTTCAATTACTAATTGGATGAGCGAATAATATCCTTGGACTTGGGAATAATGCCAGGAAAAGATATTGCAAAGATGCTTCTTATGTGCATGGGGAGAGCATATAGTTATCTGAAATGAAACAAGCTTCACACAACCAATATATAAATGTCAACAGAAAAATAAAAATGTCACCACCGATTGGAAAACAATTTTGACTTTTAAAAGGAGTTACATTTCTGAATAATATTTGCATTGGTTTGCTTTAATCTTAATATTAATCTTTTTTGTAGATTTGTCAATTTTTCACCGCCACTTACCAACTGTACATAATTTTAAAATAATTAAATTACATAAAAGTCACCTAAATTTGAAAAAAGACCATTGGTCCCATTGTTCCAATTTTTGTAACATTTTGATCGAAGAGTCAGCCAGGATGTTGTGATGTATGTGATATTTTGGTTAAACCCATTTTGTTGAGTACAAAAGCTCCAAAACTATTTTTTATTAAATATGCCCAAGATAAATATAGAGGTGAAGAAAAGTATATTCAGTGTTGTTGTTATCAATATGGCATTTTATGATAGAGCAACATATGTAGGTTGTTAGAATTTTTAATAAAATACTCTCATTAGAATTTGATTTAATAAAAGTTTAATTCAATCTGGAAATGTCAGACATGAATCAATCTTCTATCAATGATTTCTATTGTTCGAGGTAAAATTTAGTATTCATAAATAAATATTAGGAAACAACCCAAGTATTCAACAGCTTCATTCATAATTAGATTGTTTTATTGTATGTTCAAGCTGAACACATCAAAGTCAGTTAATTAAAATCAGACTTTTCTTAAAATGGAATGATGTAATGGCATATTTCAATAATTACAAGTAAACTCTGGTATATCATACAAGTTTTTTGTTAAATATCTTCGACTTTCTGAAGAAGTGTTACATGCTGTTTGTATATTTCATGATACAAGTCCTGTTTTCGACAGTATTGTGCAAATGTGGGAACTTCTGTGTAAAATCCTATTCACTGAGAAACTGAATAATTTTTTCCCAAAAATATCACTAATACTTTTGATGAGAGTCAAGGAGAAGTAGTGATAACAAGATTACTCAAGATGGCCACCATTGTAGCCTTAATGGATGTTCAAGGGAAACCACTTTTAATCAAGACCAACTGACAGTGTGGTGCCATGCTGGATATCCATGCAGCACCATTTTCATTTAAGACCAACTAGACCTTGGGATAAATATACCTATAGTTTTATTGCAGTACTCCAAGCAGTTTAGAAGAATTCACAATGACAAAACATGTCAGCCACCCCTTCACCCATTTCAGTTTAAACCTCTACTCCACCTGCCCCCCACCCCCAACTCATGATAGAGAAATACCATACATAAACCTCTATGACACCATTGATTGTGGCTTTGTTTCATAAAGGTTCAAGAGTATCACAGAAAGCATCCTGCCAGAGTTGTCCAAGTTCAAATTTTCCAAATTTTATTAATGTTTCATATAAACAGAAATAAATAGGTAACATTATGTACAGCATAATATTAAAATATTTACAAAATAAAATATTAAAACAAGTATTTCTCCCTAATTAACAAGTGACATTATCTGGGGTCATTAAATCAGAGAATCCAATAAAGAAGCATAAAACTAGAATTTCTCCATATTCTGTGTGAAAGTTTCTCCATCCTTTTTGGAACCCTCCACCTGAACATCCACAACCGATAGAACTTGCATTTCTTGCTCTAACTTCATTTGTTGTTCCCTTTCTCGTTCTTCCTGTTGGAAAAACAAATCAAAAGCTGACAATAAGATAATGATAATAAACAAGTAAAATATACAAAACATTCCAACGACCACTCTAAATAAGTACACCTTAACAATTACACTGTCCTCCATGTATTTGTCCATCCATACATCCATCCACTCCCCTGGCCAACGTCAGTGTTGAAGTTCATTTACATTCTTTTTATTTATGTCTTTTGCAGCTAAATATAAAGCAGACTCAAGAAAAAATAGAGTTGCTTTTTTCTATTTTTAAATAAGCTAGTGTTCTGCAGGATGCCAGGTCCAGCCTAATAGTGGTGTTTCTATAATATGGATTTCTGTCCATGTAAGAAATACTGGAACTTGTAGCATACTGGGATACAGGTCATGTATGAAAGACTGGAGATTCTAATACATCTGGATTGAGGTTAAGTAAGAAAGTCAGGAGATTCTAACATATCTGGATACAGGTTATGTACAAAAGACAGGATGTTCTAATACATCTGGATACAGGTTATGTAAGAAAGACAGGAGGTTCCAACATATCTGGGTACATGTTATGTAAGAAAGACAGGAGGTTCTAACACATCTGGATACAGGTTATGTAAGAAAGACAGGAGGTTCTAACACATCTGGATACAGGTTATGTAAGAAAGACAGAAGGTTCTAACACATCTGGATACAGCTTATGTAAGAAAGACAGGAGGTTCTAACACATCTGGATACTGGTTATGTAAGAAAGACAGGAGGTTCTAACACATCTGGATACAGGTTATGTACAAAAAACAGGATGTTCTAATACATCTGGATACAGGTTATGTAAGAAAGACTGGAGGTTCTAACACATATGGATACAGGTTATGTAAGAAAGACAGGAGTTTCTAACGTATCTGGATACAGGTTATATAAGAAAGACAGGAGGTTCTAACACATCTGGATTTAGGTTACGTATGAAAGACAGGAGGTTCTAACACATCTGGATACAGGTTATGTACAAAAGACAGGAGTTTCTAACGTATCTGGATACAGGTTATGTAAGAAGGACTGGAGGTCCTAACATATCTGGATACAGGTTATGTAAGAAAGACAGGAGGTTCTAACATATCTGGATACAGCTTATGTAAGAAAGACAGGAGGTTCTAACACATCTGGATACAGCTTATGTAAGAAAGACAGGAGGTTCTAATATATCTGGATACAGCTTATATAAGAAAGGCTGGAGGTTCTAACATATCTGGATATAGCTTATGTAAGAAAGACATGAGGTTCTAACATATCTGGATACAGCTTATGTAAGAAAGACAGGAGGTTCTAATACATCTGGATACAGCTTATGTAAGAAAGACAGGAGGTTCTAACATATCTGGAGACAGATTATGTAAGAAAGGCAGGAGGTTCTAACATATCTGTAAACAGATTATATAAGAAAGACAGGAGGTTCTAACATATCTGGATACAGCTTATGTAAGAAAGGCAGGAGGTTCTAACATATCTGGATACAGCTTATGTAAGAAAGACAGGAGGTTCTAACATATCTGGCTACAGCTTATATAAGAAAGATAGGAGGTTCTAACATATCTGGATACAGGTTATGTAAGAAAGACAGGAGGTTCTAACATATCTGGAAACAGATTATGTAAGAAAGACTGGAGGTTCTAACACATCTGGATATAGCTTATGTAAGAAAGACTGGAGGTTCTAACACATCTGGATATAGCTTATGTAAGAAAGGCACAGCTGGACACAAGCTTATATATGAAACACATGAGATAGTAGGATATTGTACTACAAGTATGCAAACAAAAGACTGGAGCTTGTAGCATTCCTGGGTGCAGGTTTATGTAAGAAAGACAGGAACTTGCAGTATATTTGGATTCAACTTATATGAGAAAGACAGAACTTGTAGCATATCTCGATGCAAGCTTATGTACGAAAGGGAGGAACCTGTTGCATATCTGGGTACAAGCTTATGTACGAAAGGCATGAGCTTGCTGGATACCTGGGTACAGCCTATGTAAGTAAGACAGAAACTTCTAGCATGCTTGTTTACAGCTTATGTAAGTAAGACAGACACTTCTAGCATATTTGGTTACAGCTTATGTAAGTAAGACAGACACTTCTAGCATATTTGGTTACAGCTTATGTAAGTAAACCAGACACTTCTAGCATATTTGGTTACAGCTTATGTAAGTAAGCCAGACACTTCTAGCATATTTGGTTACAGCTTATGTAAGTAAGACTTGTAGCATAACTGGGTTCAAGCTTATGTAAGACAGACTGGAACTTGTCGCATATGTGGGCACAGGCTTAAATATGAAAGACAGAAGCTTGTACCATATCTGGGTACAAGCTAACATATGAAAGACAGGAACTTAAAGCACATGTGGGTAAAAGCTTCTGTATGAAAGATAGGAGCTTGTAGCGCATCTGGATACAAGCTTAGGGATGAAAGACAGGTGTTTATAGCACATCTGGATGCAATCTTAAGCTGTTAGTAATACTGTACCAAAGCTTCAGCTGAACCCAGCAACCAACTTAAAGATACCTGACTTCCAAATCTTTCACATGCTACCTTAACACTGTCGACACCACTGCAAAAACACTAGCATATAACTGGCCATTCAGAAAGAGAACAAATATGAATTTTGACTTGAATTCATAATTTCATCTTTTTCTGGTGATTAATGACTTGTCATTATAGCAGGCAACAACTGAGAACTAACAAGATGACCTGAATCAAAACGAAATTCATGACCTATAGTAAATCATATCCTACGAGATCATCCTTTATGACAAAAAAGAAATGGTCTCTCAAGATAGGTAGTCTCACAATGCAGGTCAGGTGGAGATCAGGACTCGTATTCTCAAAACTTTCTGAGCAGAAACTCTACCTTACTCAACTTGGGTCATTTTCTCAGACTGCTGAATTGATATGACCAACAAGTGTGCTACCTCATTTAAGGGTTTTGCATAGCTGCCAACCTTCCAGTCTCACAATTAGTGAAAATAGGGATAAAAAGTCGTGAATTTGGACATGAATTCGTGAAAAATACCATGACAATAACTCCATCCACTCTGACTACTCCGACCGTCAATACTACACTATATCAAGTTCGCAAAATAAATATAAAACACTACATATATGCAGAAATATTTATTTATCAAGACATGATACTGTGGCAAACTTGAACTTCCTCAACTGCTTGATCGTAGATTTGTTTTCTAACAGTTCCGACTTCTTGCCTGCTGGTTGATCTTGGGGACTAAAATTGCTGACAAATTTTCTGCAGCTAAGGAGGCCCTAAAGTCTGTCTTATTTTTCCTCACTAAAGAAAATACTCTTTCACTGTCACTGTTGCTGTGATGAATGCACAGGAGCTGCAGCATTTTTGGTTCTTCCACAGGAAAATTTGGAAGCGATTTTCAAGTCCGGGAACATATGTCAGAACAAATGTTTAGCATGGTCTCCAGCTGATAAAGGTAGATTGTGTTCGACACAAGAAAACTCACAAATAATGCTTAAGCGCTGGTAGCCTGCGGGTCATCCGCCAATGGTTTAAAATATTCCAGAGCTGAAATCTGTGAATCCTCACATCGTCTCTGCGATGGCACACTGAGTGCAAAAAGCATGAATGAATATCAATGTTTAATGGCAGAATGCACAGCCAATTTTTGATATATTCCAAATTAAACTTCACTTTTTGAGTATTACATTTCTTTTTCCTTGGTGGTGAAGACATTTTCAAAATCTTACATACGATGCTGAACGGTAACTCGAATCAGTGTTTTGACGCATGCGAGGAGCAAATTTCCGGTTAGGCCCCAGTTTCTCTCAAAAGCATTTGTAAAACTACTCTTATACATATAGATTAAAATAGGCTAAAATGCTTGCGACTGGGCCAACTGTACTAATCGGCTGTAGATCTACTAATATCTTGACCAGCAGTACCGGACTGTTTCGGCAACTGCGAATATCACGACTAGTGCTTAACAGGAAATCAGTTATTTTATTAAAGATTTAAAATAATTGAGGATCGGAAAATTCGTGAATTTTTGTCTTATGGTGTGAATCTGTGAATCGCTGAAAAAGTCGTGAAATTCACACCAAATTCGTGAGGGTTGGCAGCTATGGTTTTGGGGCATGAGATGGAGTTTTGTGCTGTCTTGAGAATATGAAACCTGGATATAAATTATATTTTACCAAAACAGTGGTGTTTTCAAGCCAGATTTTACTGTAACACACCTGGCCTACTGATAATACAAATAGTTCTTAACTAAAAAATTGAATGCTGGAATGGTCAATGAACTAACCTTAGTCAATCAGACACTGGAATTTGGACTAGAAAGTGTGACTGACTACAAGAAGTATTTCTAATTTCAAGACGAGGTGGACAAGGAAATATGAAGCCCAGTTATACATGAGAGACAGTCTCCCAAAACACTGTTCCTTTTAAAACCAGCATTTACTGTATTAGGCCCCAAAATAATAAATAATTCTCACACCCAGAGTTACTTCAAACTTTAGATGTCAGAATGTTCAATAAGCTAGGTCAGAGATGAGAATTTTCACTGGAATGTGAGCTTCAGCAAGAGAAATAATTGTAATGAGTCTGGTGAACAATGTTTAAAATCTATACAGCAATGATACCCATTGCCATGAGAATAGAAACTTACTTCTTCCTTAAGTCTGTAAAATTCATCAATGGCATACTGGTATTTTGGAGTTGTAATTCCAAACAACCAGGCCAACTTTTCACCACAGGTGTCTGCAGCTGTGTAAAAAAAAAAAAAATGTTGTTACTATTTTGCATTAGTTAGTTCCAGAACATGTTTTCTAGACAAGAATCATCAATTCACTTAGTTTCACATCAACCCTTGTAAAGTGTAGCTAGATGAAACAGTATCTCCAATATCTGATTGGTTCCAGCTGAAAGAAACTGATGATCCAACAGATTCATTATATTAATTACTAATTAAGATTGCAGCCTCTACATGACATTACACATACCAGATGTCAATGTTTCCAATTCAAACCATTCTGATAAAACTTTTTCTTTAGACTCATTACAGCACATGCATCATGTTTTACGGATTGTTCATTTAATCCAGTAAACATGGACAGATAAGCAGAGGATTAAGTGTCCACTATGAGTAGCGGAAGTCCACTCAGCCTGGTGGATTCCCCACCACCACCACCACCAGACTAGTGGAAATGTGGAAATCCACTCAAGGTAGTGGAAGTCCATCATGGATTTCATTGCATCTGTGGTGCGTTTCATGTCACCCCTCATGGATTCTATTATATTTGCTCTGTGAGTTGACACACTAAACAAACAGATGGGAGAAACTCTGATGCAGCAAACCCAACCCTGGCAGGGGTCAATTTCATACATTTACATGTACAAACAAATATGGGGCTGTCTATTTAGTAAGTATGCATGGAGGGGGAGAGGGTCAACCCAAATGCATACGCTTGCATATGGGGGTGTCTACTGATAATGTACATACGCATAGGAAACGGGTGTGTGTGGGTGGGATGGGCTGAAACCTTGATAATAATTTGTCTAATACGTAACCTGTTTGACTGGGTTCAGTCAGCATTTGAATTTTAGCAAACACTGAACAAACTTTTTAAAGTTACACAGCTTATTTCTTTGATGCAGCCAGACATTAAACGTTGGTTGACTATCTGTTTTATTAAACATGTTAATATTATTGATCCTTGATAGTTACTGCATGGATTACATATAGGCCATTCCATAAAATTCAACTGGGGGGGGGTGTGTGTCAAGTGTATGTACGTGGTTTTTTTTATATAAAAAAAAGTATGCATTTGTACAGGGACAGAGAGGTCAAGATTAGCCAGATTTTTGTGAACATACTAAATGGATGGCCCATACAATGGTATCATTTCTTGTGGCATTTATCAATTAATTTGTTATTGTTTCTCTTTATTTCCATATTATTTTCAAGACTCAGTTTAAAGAAATTATTGCAGACAGTAATGCATATCAAACTAAAAAAATATTAAAAATTAAAAATGAACACTGCACTATTTTTATTGGACATGTACAATCAAAAACAATAACATTATGAGATGTATGTCATAATTCTTTCTAAACTTTACTCTAAAAGAATAAAGTGGCTTTATATACTAAAATAAAAAAAGACATATGAGCTATGCTATGGAATGATGTTTCTATGCATCTACATTTAACTGTGAAAATAACTTTGTTTATGAAAGGGTATGATGCTTTTCTAAATGCACAGAATCATATAAATTGTATTGACTGTTGCACTCTATTAGCTCCATGTCATGCAAAAAGTGATTTCAATGGCAAAAAGTTTCTTTCTGTCAAGAATTTTTTTGAAACAAATCTACATGCATTACCATTACAATCATATCCATTGCATATACCCATTTCACACGTAACTTTGCATACTAGTGGACACTTCTGTTGAACTGCAAAAGATGATGATGACATGATGGATGTCCACAAGAAATCAACTGCTACTGCAGTAATTGTCATGTAGATTGAAAGAATGTAATGTACAAAATTTTCAAATGCACTAACTGAGAATAACACAAGTTTATCTCCTACTGAAAATATTTAAGCGTTCATATTTTTCATCACTTTCATCCATCCATTTATCAGATGACCAAAACAGCAATCCTAAGTATATTTATCAAGCTGTTGGTTATAGAATGTGGCATCATGTGCTTTGTAAAGCCTGCATAAAAACAGTAGGTCAATAGTAAAAGTAAACATGTGTCTAGTTCTTGAGAAAGCGTGTTGCATGGACATGTATATTTGGGACACAAGTAATAAACAGGCCAGACAAGCTTAAGCTGCATATTGGATAGCACTGTATATTTCATTGTGTGGAAACGTGTATATTTCATTGTGTGGAAACGTATATATTTCATTGTGTGGAATAAAAACAGAATCCCTCTTTCATATGAAAATTGTTCTGATTAAACTTTGCAAAGTTTTGTTTAACTCCTAAATAGTCTCAGGATTCTGAAATCTTTCACACAAAACTTATGTGATTATGCCTTTTAGTGGGCAAGTCATTAAATATTAAATGGCATTGTCAAAAAGAGCATTTAGTGATGTGTACTGCAGCTGAGCTGACAGGTAAGTTCCATGTGATGCAGTGGATTTACACAGTTAAGTAATGATACTGCTGTGACTTCTCACTGGGGCAATAAAATCCATCCATTGCAGGCAACTATGTGAATAATATACGATGACCACTATGTCCTGGACATGAAGGACACAGCATGAAAAGGTCCACCATGAAAACATGGATTTTCCATAAAACGTGGTGTCTGTAATGTATGCAAGTCGTAATGAACACCAATCATGTATTTAATGAGTATTCTCATTGGTAAATTGATTAGATTACTTAGGAGCAGTAATTTTTTCATCCATAAAAGGGCAAAAGTTTAAAGTACTATTTGTGCTAGCTACATATGCCAACGGTTGATGAAGAATTAAGCAGATTGACTACCCTTGGTTAAAAAACTTAACCCAACATATTACTCTAAAACAAGTGCAACAGACAGTACATTATACATCTACCCTGTCATCTGCAGGGGGGAATTAGTCACCCTGGATTATCATTGACCAATGAATAATCAATGACCTGGTTTTGATCAAGGTATGCAGTAACTAAACTTACTATGCAGAAATCATTATTTTCATACCAAGCTTATCATGGCTGTGACATCTGACCTTCAGAGCCCAGAATAAATAGGTTTCTTATAACTGTAAGTAAAAGCCATCCACAGACTCTGTTCAAGAAACTTACTCTAGAAAAAAAACTCCGCAAAAGCCCTTTTTCTCTAAGTAACAAAAAACTCTGACCTTTGACCTCTTGATCCCGGTTTCAGATAGGTTTTTTCTTACCCTTCTTTCTTCTCATCCACAACTTTTGGTGATGGCACAAAGTAAAAAAAAAATGACATTTGTGTGCAGAATTAGCATTTCTCCTTTCATTGACAGTGACCGTTGATATTTATATCCCAAAACTGATGGGCTTCATCCTTACCACAAGTGCAAGACATGCAATGTCAGTGATAAAAAACCGATGTTACTGTGAAGAAACTATATTGCTTCTCTCAGCCAGGGACCTTTACCTTTGCCTGTCATAGCTAAAACAAATAGGCTTTTCCCCCACCCCAATTACAAGTAATCCACAAAGCCAGGTCCTTGTTTGTGATGTAGAAATAAATTTATTGTTGGGAAACATTTTTCTTCTTTCAGTCACAGAGATCATAACCTTTTAACTCCAAAATCAACAGGCTTCTTTTCTTTTTCAGGAAGAACTTACACATAAAGTCTGGCAAAAGCATGTTCTGTACAACTGAAGTTATCTTGTGGAAATGTTAGCAGACAGACAGACATGGTCATAGGATAATACATGCTGTCAAAAGGTGGGCATATGAAAAGTTGGGCATGATCAGAATCAAGTTATATTGACCTTCTCTAAAGCTTTTTGCAATAGTTCTGCTGTACAGCCAGTCTGAACCAAGGACTCACATATGTGACAAGAAACACAAATTTCTTTATCTTACAGTAGCCATGTACATGATGAAAGACTCCACAACCGTAACATGATTTTCAAGATGATTGCTGTGGTGGCCATAATGGCTGTCAAATTGGCATCATTTTCATTTAGGACCAACTTACAAGATGTCTTCTGCAAAAACCCCATGCTGATGCAACAATGCATTTGGGAGGAGTAGCAATAAAAAGATTTTCAAGATGCCTGCCAAAGGGGTCATATTGGACTTCACATCTGCACCATTTTCATTTAGGACTAACTAGATATCAGAAGCAGTCTTTTAGTGAAAGCACACTGTTGATATGACCATCAATATAGGAGAATTAGCAATAAAAAGATTTTCATGATGGTCACCGTAACGGCCATAAAGGTATCAAATCAGCCTATCATTTTCATTTAGGACCTAGCATACTTCATAAGAAGTCCCATGATATTACCATCAGTTCAAGAGAAGCAGTGATAACAAGAATTTTAAGATGGCTGCCATAGTGGCCATATTGGATGTCAGAGTGTTAACATTTTCATTTAGGATCAACTAGACATAAAGAAGTCTTTCAGTGATATGGCTGATGTGACCATCTATTTATGAGTAGTAGCGATAACAATAATTTTAAGATGGCCAATGTGGCAGCCTTATTGGATCTCCAAAAAGCACAATTTTCATTTAGGACCAACTAGACCAAGGGATAGATGTGTGTACAAAGTTCAAAGGCAATCCTCCAAGTAGTTTAGGAGGAGTGGCAATACTAATCTTAATCTAACAGATGGATGGATAGAAAACAAATGTCAGACAATGGATGGCCGATGAACAACAGACCACTCCATAAGCTCTTCTGGTCCATGACAAGTACAGCTGATAACATAGGGTGTCTATATTAGGGTGTGGTTATTATATGTTGAATTCAGCCAGCCCATAGGCTAATACATGTCACAGCATGACCATTTTACACAGAAGAATAATTACAAATAACTCATAACAAGGAAAAAGGGAAGTCTTCAAAGCTTCATAATAAATTTTAACCTGATTTACCAAATTCTTTTCTGGTAAATCTATACCATAGCAAATAAACAGATTTGAATTTGACTGTTAAATTATACAGGTTTTGTTAGGTACCGATACTATAACAAACATACCCTTTCAGAAAGATGTGTAACCTTAACTGTAATTTTCCACCAACTATTATTATTCATGATTCTGGTATATACATTATTCATTGATTCAATGGAATTGCTGGTGGCAGGTATACTAAGTCCACAACATTAACAGATAAACTAACACACATCAACTAGGTTAATGTAATAGGTATCTGAGAGTGTGTTTCAGCAGTATACTAATTAGGTAGAAAAATGGAAATGTTTTTTTTGTTTTGGATAATAGCTGTTGATCTTTTAAAAAGGTTTCATCTTGAATGTAAAACAATGTTGCTGTCCTAATTAAAAAACCTGGAAAAATGAGAAAATCTGCCGAAAAACTAAGTCCATAATTCAAGCTAAATTTGTAACATCGTTAAAAATTCATGTAAAGTGCATATTTCTTATCTTTACCTGGTTGGTTATAATGATGTTGTTTTATCTCCAGTAGTTAACACAAAAGAAAAATTTCTCTGAAATTTTTGTTGACTTTTTTGGAGGGATAAAAACCTGTTAAACTTGTTCAAATCTTTGACTTACTACTACGCTATATTTAAATACTTTCCTAGCAGTAATTATAAATTCCAGGGATCGCACTGGGCTTCACCAATGTCACAAATTGCGATTTCTTTCCCTTATTGGCGACAAAATATACCATCTGGCAATCTTTTTAGTTCAAATTTCAATTTCAATAAAATTTTAAAGGAATGTTCAGCAAGACATTTTCTATCTGAGTTGTCATTTTTTTAACCTTGATTTCACTTAACTATAATGCACTCCCAATTATCAATTTCTTGGTTCAATTAAACTTTTCACATGTACATATTACTCACCCCACAAAGTCCCTTTGGCTGTCTTTAGCATGTAATGCCATACCCAAGGTCCCCAGGAGAGAGCTTTCTGAAAATGGAAGATGAAGAACTCTTCAGTATGATTTCATGTCTACATTTCATTCGCATTAAAAAGTATAAGTAAATTTGTATATATTTTACGGCAGGTTTTTGGGATAAATTATAACATTTTGTCATTTCTTGATTTAAACATTTTCATGTTTAATATTTGCAAATTTTCCATTTCTTAAACTATTTATTCTCTTTTGTGATAATGCATTGTTATAATTAGTGACCTAGTCACAAACACTGCAAAAATAAAACCATACAAATTCCATCATATGTAGTAAGCAGAAAATTAAAATGTCATGCTCCATGAATTTCCTACTGAATAGTCATTCTTATTACCTGTGAAACATTTAAACAATGTCAATCAGACACATCATATTTTGAAAACTGGACGTCAGAAATATTTCAGGATGTTGCATTTTTTTAACACAATGAGTACAATACCATTTTTATAAACTGGCATTCATTAATAGATGAAATAAAGATTCATTCATATTTTACTTCAGCTACGAATGAGATTTATAACTGAATCAGCTGAACTTCATTTAGATTGTTACACTATTGACACACATGATTATAGATAATCCATGTGAAAAGTACCAGCAATCATCATTTATCTCCCTTTACTCTTTGTCACAACACACTATTTCTTTATATTCTAGGCAAACAAAAGCTGAAGATGAACCAAATCAGATTCTTGTGACTTGTACAAACTGATGTAACTTTTTTAATGTTCAAATCGTAAAAAGGTTAAGAACAGCATACATCTGACATATTTGTCATTTTATATGCAAAAATAACAGTTTAGTTACATCATATAAAAAAACCTGCCTTATACTATCATGATGGGCAACGTACCATCCATAATGGAAAAGAGAAATATGACTGTATATCTGTATATTCAATCATGGTCACTTATAGCAAACTGATTTTCTGTTGCCATTTTGCATCCAGCAGAAAGCATAGACTCAGTCTGAAACCCTCACGTTTGCAATAAGTAATGTTCAGTCTAATATACAGAAAGAGATACAGTCTATTCAACAATGATAAAATCCTTGAAACTATGCTTTCACTACATAACCTGCTATTAACGTGTAGTTAATGGGGATAATAGGGGTGCTTCCGTAGTCCTCAGCTTGATATCACCATTGTCAACCAGGTCAAAAAAGACAATGGGTGTAAAGATGTAAAACAAATGTGTCCACCACATGACTTTTCACAGGATTTTCGCAATTTTTTACTCTAGGTAAAACATTGCAATGAATCTTCATAAAGTGATTATGTTTGTAAATGTATATTCTCTAAGAATCACTTTTCCACTCATGTTCGTGTCTTACTGACACACAATGACTGTTTTCTGGACCATGTGCCAAGTTTACAGCAGTAAATGCAGATTGGAAAGGGGCAAGATGAATTATGGTACTGAAAAAATAACAACAGGAATCCACAAAAACTCAGTTTTTCCTGTCATTTTATTCTTTTTAATTGTTGAGTATTCTTGAAAAACTCCCACATACCAAATCTGGTAATAAAAATAGTTTCTTACATGACTGAATTAACATGTTCTCAAGATAACTGTAAATGCAGTACAAAATTCATTGTCATCTATGACTGTGAACCCAATGTCTAGGCAAGAAGATCTCTGAACTAAACTGGCGCAGACAATGTCAATATATACCCACATGCTAAGTTTCATTATATCTATAAATATTATTCTTTGCAACAAAATAAATACAAGACATCATTCATAGTATTCTTAATCTATATCCACAAACTGGATTTCATAATTATCCATTCATACTAATGTTTGTTACTTTTCCCACAAGCCATTAAAAACTATCAAAAAAACAGGTCACAACCTTTGATCATAACATTAATATCAGAGTGCTGACTTATTTTTTGAATACAACTGAATACAAAACCGATAAAGATAAATTTTGTTATCAGAGACTATTGAAAGTTCTCAAATTTAGGAGAAATCACTTTCCCCTTCAGGAGGAGTAAAAGACCATCGGTAGACTTGTTAATTTTGATGATGATACCAAAATTATATGCTTTACAATAATAATAATCATAGAACTGGGTGTGTGCAATTTGGAATATTAACATAGCCTTAACCATTTTTCAGTCATATTGCTATGATGTCTGCTGTGTGGCAGTTTATAGTGATGTCTAGCACTGAGGCATCATGCTGCAGACACACAGCATCATGTCCCACATAGTTATATTTTCCTGACACCAGGCTGACCAGTCCTAACACTAACCTGTTAATGCTGAGTGCAATGTGAGGCAGCTGCAAGCACCATTTTTAATAAGTCTTTGGTATGACTCAGCCCGGGTTCAAACCTGCGACCTCCTACATCTAAGTCAGACACTCTACCCACTTAAGCCACTGGAGTGGTCTAGGATTGAGTGTAATAATAGTAAAAGTAGTAGTAATGCTGGTAGCTGCTGCTTTGCTGTAAAACTATTTCTTTCTGTTTGTTTATTATACCTAATATAGAGCATTTTCTTTTTAATTTAACTTAAGTTTATGACTAAAAATACGAACTGTTATTGCATATTGATTATCTGAGGTAAGATATCTTGATACAGTGTACATGTTCTTGAACCATTTACTGAAGGAACTTGGACATGTTCCCACTTTGCACAGTTCAAATTACTCACCTAGTGGCATTCATCAACCCAAAAATCACTGAAATGACAATTTAAAATAAGGATGACCATGACGTCACATGGTATTTGCAAACAGTAGCACTGTTTAACTAAATGACTGGAAAGCAGGGAACCAATTTATTTATTCTTTTTGCTTTTGTTGGTTGTAACAATTTTGACTATTTCATGCAATGGGAACAAAATATCTTTCCCAAAGACAAATTGAGGCAGTTGATCTGGGCTGGAGTATACAACCCGCAACACTTGGATAATGAGTTCAACACAGGGATACAGATGCTCCCCAAAAACCAGTTTCAGTAAAATGAGTTGTTCTGTTCAACCTCTTAGTTTACTTCTGCAAAATAAGTAAATTAGCTAATCTTGCTGAATTTGATTTCAAAAATATAAACTGCAAGTATTGGTGTTTATAGTTATTAAACTGCCAGTTATACATTTAATGCTCAAAATAACACTATGTATCTTTGCCATTCTGAAGGAGTCTAAACTTCATTACTTCACTAAGGCCATGCGGCTAAAAATTCCCATGACTTGGATAACATAACCATAATTAGATAATTAGAATTTTCCATTACTAGGAGATCAAGACACTAATTAGATAATTAGAAATTTCCATGAGTAAGACAGCATGACCCTAATTAGTCAATTACTGATGATTAAGTTTTAATAACACTGAGTGGATGAAGTAATCAAACTGCAAAAACCATCACTGTGGCTTCCTCAACTCAATGATACCTGTCTGCATTCTTAAATAATTCAACTTGATAGCCAGCAATATGGTACAAAACAAATACCACTTCCGCTAATTTAAATAAAAGTTTTTAATAAATAGTGACTAGTTGCTACCTCGGATGGTCCCTGGCATTTGTACAAGTCTGTAAGGTGTTCATAAGCCCAGAAAAGTGCAAAATTACAAGGACCTTTGACCTAAATTGAAGGTCAGTTTGATCTTGCTTTCAAATGCCATTATAATTTGTTGAAATATTGGTGGTAAGAATCATATACATACTGCAAAAGTGTTTAAGTGATAAACACATGTCAATTTCATCACCCATATAGCCACGACAAGATTACTGTGATGACCATTATGGTACCATGTTAAAAGTCAAATGATATGTATTCTTACTTAGAATCAGTTACACATTGTATTACAACCCCATGGTCTGTAAATAAGTAATATAAAAGTGCGAGAAGCAACATGCTTCTTAAAATTTAACAAATAATTTATTTCCCTAGAATACAAAGTGAAAATTTAAAAAAAAAAAACTACAGTATTGCAAATTAAATCACAAATAATCCTAGAATTACTAACATAAGTCCTAAAGAATAAAGCTGTGAGTGAACTCTAATGGTATTCCAAAACAAATCCAACCTGTGATGGCCTGTGTTGTAGTGATGTGCCAAAAGTCTTTTGTTTAATCACAGTATTTACAATCCAAGAATATATCCTCATTTGTATTTCACTATAAATCTAGGGTCTCTACTTCCAAGAATGTAATTTTTGAGCACTCTGTATTTCCAGAGAAGAAGAACTTGAATTGAATAATCTGAATAACTAAATTCCAGCCCAAATTAAATATTAGACACAACAATAATACAACTGATTCTGTTCAGGTCTTACAGCATGAATGAATAATGTCTACATAAACAAGAATAGTCCTATACTTGACCACAGGTCACGTTTAGCATTTTCTAAACCAAACTATTACATAATGGAAAATTTCATTCTGGAAGGTTCCAAATATTTACAAAATATTAGAAGGTCTGTTACTAAAATTATACTAAAAAATGTGGTAAACAACATGTAGACCCAGCATTTTATGGGGAATTTCCAATGTTCCAACATTTTAAAAATCGTTTAGAAAATTCTATCCTGAACTGAACACCAGCCAAATTTTTGTTTAGATGCATAGCATTTACAAACTTAGAATAGCATTTTGTTGATAAACAATGACGGAATACAAATGGGCATGATGTACTTTGAACAAGACTCAAAGAGTTGTACAATAGATAAATCTGTGAATTGAAGAACATAAACAAAATACCTAAGCAAGTTCATTATTAATCTGGCATTCAATAATAATGACACATATATCATTATATGTCATGAATATATAATGAAACCCCTTAAAACCAAACCTCTGCTATACCAAAATCCCCCAAGATTCACATTCTTTTAGTTTGGTGCTGAATTTTACCTACTTTAATATCACCATTTTTTCTCCAGTAAAACAAAATTCCACTACTCTGAGCACCAAAACAAATTCCAATCCCAAATTTAAATTTTACACTACCCCCCCCCCCATTAAAACCAAATCTCACTTCAAATTTGGAAATATATTTTAGCTGTATTTCAAGGTTTTGGCCAACATAAGATCTGGTGTCAAATTTCAAATGCCACACCTGCATTAATACTGTTCAGTTTAATACTAACGAAATGCCAGACCTAGATTAATACTGTTCAGTTTTATACTACTGAAATGCCAGTCTGGATTAATACTGATTTCAATTTTATACTAATGAAATGCCAGATCTGGATTAATACTGTTCAGATTTTAGTGCATGTTATAAATATAATAATCCAACAGAGTTGATCAAAATTAGCCCAATAATCTCACAGGATCAACAGATGGCTCAGGTGGAGTCTGGTCAGCATCATCCTCTTCATCAGTGGAATACTCTTCCAAAATACCATCACTGAAATGCAGAATTCTTCTTGGCTGCTTTTTCTTTACCTGCCCTTCCTCAAGTGGCACATTGATAAAATCTGTTGGATGGATTTTCTAAAATTGAAAGCATTTATTTCATTAATGATCAGTTCTTCCAATCATACAACAGAAAATAGATTTATTCAAAAATATATCCAACACTTTTTCCATATACATATATCTTTGTTGAAACAAGAAACTATGTGGGATCTTGTTAACACTCCCACATAAATGAGAATTGTGTCTATGAACAGACACCTTAGACACCTTGAAAATATGTTTTTGATTGGCTGACCATGCTGTTTTGTGTTGCTGACCCCTGTACCTTTTTCCCCCCGGTTAAATTTTCTGTTAAAAATTTTCCCAAAATTGACTTGTGAATAGAACTGAGCTGCCTTAGTCCTTCACTTTAAGTGCTAAGTACCTAATATATATATATATATATATATATATATATATATATATATATATATATATATATATATATATATATATTTTAAAAAATGTAGCAAGAATTATGTTTTGAGGGGGAGAGCCTTGTAGCATATTTCAATTTTTCTTACTCTGTTTTTGATAACTGTGCATGTACAACATTATGTTGTCATATTATTGGTTAAGTGTTGTAGTATTTACCTAACATACTGCTTTAAAGAGTAGTTCAATGTGGACATGTGTAGGCACCTTTTCCAAGTTTAAATAAAACAATAATCATTGTTCTAAATTTCAATACACTGTACTTATATAGTTTTTCCAATGTCTGTTTGTTCCTAATTGTTTAGTGATCTTTGTCTTAGTTGTCATCACAAAACTTCCAGATGAAGTACCTGCATTTTTCAAACTGTTGATTGTCATTCAGTTGGATGAAAAGCCATGATAGATGAGGAATGCCAAGGTCAGTTAAGCAAAGTTTCAGTTTTTTTAAATGAAACAAGTATGTTTATCACATATGTATCGCAGAGTCGCAAGCATGGTACATGTAGCTCTTTTCACCAGTTGTCACATGAACTCCAACCTGTCTCAGCGGTCAAAATTCATGAAAATCGCACGTTTTGGAGCCTGTAACTTCAGTTTGGTAAAATGCAGAAAAGTCAATGATGGCTTGATGAACAAAAAAATATATCTGGAGTAAAACAAGCCACATATGGTCATATGCCTTTAAAGACAGAAATAACAGAAAGAAATTGAGGGTCAAGGGTGGAACCAAATATTTGGAAGTTATGTACCTTCTTACTTATACAGCATGATAGAGATGGTCCTATGTCAGAACGGGTCACGGGGGTAATCTAGTCCTACAATGTAAGACACATCACCCGATATTTTTGTTCTGGGGGGTGATAGGTCTTACCGTCTAACTAATGGCGCTGTGTAGCGTATTTTGATGTCGACTAACATTGTAACAAAAGTCAAATTTTCAGAAATATCACATACAACTGGCAACTAATAACGATGCTTTTCTACAAAGCAAAGTCATAATGTTTTTGTCAGATTTTACTTACCCTGATGTCTTTTCTCTAATAAATTCAAATCCTCACAAAAGAAATGGACCTGTTTTCAAGTTTCATTGGCCTACATTCAGTTGGCTGGAAAGCAATGAAATGCCAGGAATGCCAAAATCGGGTTTTAAGTTGAAATATTATTCTTTAATGAAATGAATAAAAATATATATTATGCCTATTTGAAACTGTAAGCAGCATTTCATTTCGTTCAATACCAAAAAGCTCAACATTAAATGCATGTGTGTCTTTGTCTCTCTCAAAACTTTTTTGTATGGTGTATTCTCAAAGATGGATTTACCTTAAGTTACTAAGTTTTTGTTATATATTTGTTGTTGTTGTTGTTTGATTTTAGAACAACTATGTCAGGCACAGCAGAAGACAACAAGGGTTTCTTTTTTTAAAAGTAGTTCTGAGTGTGCAGACACCTTGTCTGAGACAACTGGTCTGAGATGGCTAGACTGAGATAGGAAAAGTCAGGTTAGCAAAACAGCTATACATGTATTTCTCTTTCGTATGGGTGACAATTTTTTGTCACTCTGCATGATTTTTTCCCTTTAGATTATTTGTTTTTCTCAACATCAAGCTTGCATCGAGCATGTGTATTTGGGTATGTATTTCTGTTTTATTTGTGTATTTCAGTGTTTTTGTATAATTCTGTGTTTTTAGTAACCACAGGGGATCAACGCAAGCATGATGTTGATAAAAAAACACAATAATCTGAAGGGAAAAAATCATACAGAGTGACAAATACCTTAGATTACCCACATGGCCTGTTCTGACATAGGACCATCTCTATCATACTATTTAAAGAGAGAAGGCACATAACTTCCAAATACTTTGTTCCACCCATGACCCTCGATTTCCTTCTGCTATTTTCGTCTTTAAAGACACATGATCATACTATATGGCTTCTTTTACTTCTGAGATATTTTCTATTCATCAAGCCATCATTGACTTTTCTGTGTTGTACCAAACTTAAGTTACGGGCTCCAAAACATCTGATTTTTGCAAAGTTTTACCATATATTAGTCCTATATGAGGGCAGGAGGCAAGGAATACAATGGACACTGACCTCAATGCTGGATGACCTGGATTATGCCGATGACATCGGGTTGCTGGCAATCAGACACCAAGATATCCAACAGAAGACACAACAGCTGGTACAGCCAGCAAGCACCATAGGTCTTCAAGTCAACATAGGGAAGACTCAAGTCTTGAGGAAGAACACTAGAGTGGGCGACCCAATCACCATCAACGACCAGCCTCTGCAAGAAGTAGATGAATTCACGTACCTGGGCAGCAAGGTTGCCACGGATGGAGATTGCACAAGGGAAGTCACCACAAGAATCAGCAAGGCCAACCAGGCCTTCGCAATGCTGAAACCCATCTGGAGGACAACAAACCTCAGCACCCACACGAAGATCTGTATCTTCAAGAGCAATGTGCTGAGCATCCTTTTGTACGGGTCAGAGTGTTGGAAGACCACTGCTAATACAGAAGGCAAGCTCGAAGTCTTCCAGACCAAGTGCCTGCGACAGATTCTGAGGATCTTCTGGCCAAACATGATTTCAAATGAGGAACTCCGGCACAGAGCGGGCGCAAGTGCCATCGCTGAGACCATTGCAAATTGTCAATGGAGATGGCTTGGCCACGTCTGCAGAATGCCCCCTGACTCACTACCAAGGGTGGCACTGAGATGGACTCCACAGGGGAAAAGGAACCGTGGCAGACCCAAAGAGACCTGGCGCCAAACCGTGGAGTGAGAACTCAAGACCAGAGGCCTCACACTACAGACCGCCCCCATAACTGCACCGAAAGACCAAAATGGTGCTCCCTTGCTGTCGCATCAAGCACCAGATGGCGCAGAGAGGATAGATTGATTAGTCCTACATGTAAGACCTCAATGCTGATATTTATGTTGTGAGTGTCATGGTCTTACAGCCTAACCAACAGCACTGTGTATCGTGTTTGATGTCGACTAACATCGTTATGAAAGTCAAATTTCAGGAATATTTCACACAACTGACAACTAAAAAAACGTCGCTTTTCTACAAAGTAAAGTCATACTGTTTTAGTCAGACTTTACTTACTCTAATGTCTTTTCTCCCGAAATAGGGTTAAGTTGAAATATTATTCTTGAATGAAACGAATACAAATATATTATGCCTATAGGAACTGTAAGCAACGGTTCATTTCGTTCAAAAAACATATCCCCAACATGAACATACATGAACTCACTTCGGCATACCTCAACTACCATTGCACTGCAACAAATTCAAATGTATGTCTGCGGATCGTGAAAATGCTAGCATCATATTTTCATTCCTCCAGGATAAAGAAAGCATAGTAAGTATATTAATTACACATAAATTAGTGGAATAGTATCGATATAGGCTATCAAGTGTGTGATGTGTTCCTGAAACTTTAATTACTCATTCCGATGTCACCGACATCGGAACATGCTATACAAGGCCGTTATTTGGATAGCAAGACATAGAACTAAAGCAAAAAGAACATGTGCTATGCCTTACATTGTACAACTAGAACGAAATATTTGGAAGCTACGTACCTTCTCCCCTATATAGTATGATAGAGAGGTCCTATGTCAGAACGGGTCAAGGGGGGCAATATATGGTATTTTTGTCACTCTGTATGATTTTTTTTCTTCTTCAGATTATTTGTTTGTTCTCGTCATCATGTTCGCGTCGAGCACCTGTGCTAGTAACCAGAGAGAGAGAGAGAGAGTTGTTGTTGTTGTTGTTGTTGTTGTTGTTGTAGGGTTTAATGCCGTTTTTCAGCACACGATCGGCTATACATGGCGGCCAGTATTAATGGTGGAGGAAGAACCTGGAAAAAACCCGGAAAGAACCACCGACCCACGAGAAGCTACTGGCAAGCTTTCTCACATACCCACACTGGCCGAATCCGAGACTCGAACCCACGCAGACTGAGAGACAGAGGTGTATTGGCAGTGATCCGTAACGGAGATCGCTACTGGAACACTCGGCCACTCGGGGTCCCAGAGAGAGAGAGAAAGAGAGAGAGAGAGAAAGAGAGAGAGAGAGAGAGAGAGAGAGAGAGAGAGAGAATATACTTCATATGCCTGAATGTTTGTATCCTCATTCATCTTCTGTGTCAAATAAACGTTTCTTAATCCGATATATTACAAAAATATAAGTTAGTCACTAATATTCGAACTTCCTCCAACAACAAATCCTTAACTCAATTTCTTATTTTCATCGTTGAAGAGCTTAGGTCAGAATTACCTCCCCCAGTTACAGTTCGTTTTTCATTTACATGTCATCGAAGTTGACAAGATTTGCCATTCTTTGTACACCACACGAGAGGATGTAGTGGACAATCAAACAGTTGTGATCTGTGTTCCATCAAAATGACAAATTCGGTTTTGCCTGAACCGCACGGTCGTGAAGTCAACACGTTAAAGGAATGCGACGATATAATGCCTACCAACTTTGGCGATCTTTTTCCTTAATTACTCTGAGAATATGGATGGGGATGCACCATAACCAGGGTATTGAGAATTATGTGAGCAGCAGAGAGGGTGAACAGACCTTCTGCTAGAACGGCATTTTTGAAAAGATAAAGCTTCCTACGAAAACGGAATAAAATAAGGTCAATAACGCCAAAACCAAAGCCTCTAACTTACCGAGAGTTTCTCTAAATGGGTTAGTTTATTTAGTTACTTTATTTTTGTCGTTTTGTGTCTTTTAAAAAGTATGCACGTTTTCGTTTACCCGCCGGACGTTTCACTGAGGTCGCACCCTCTCTGCTGCTATAATTATATCATTATTATATCAATAATGACACCGGATACGGAGTCTTACACAGCTAGATTGGCTAGAGAAAGATTAGAGGCAATCAAAAAATGTCTTCCCGTTCGTGATTCTCTTAAATAAAATCTACAAGAACGTTAAGAATCTCCAGTTGAATTTGCGGAAAGTGCAGAACATTTGTTTAAACCTATTACAGAGGTTACTTCTGCAAGTGAAAAAACACCAAAAAGAACTTTAAAAAAAGAAAAAGAAAGGAGCTTTTAAGAGATCTTCCAGCTTCTCAACCACAACCCCAAAACCTCTTCAACCACAACCCCAGCGACCTCCTCAACCACAACCTGAAGTTCAACCACAACCTTGGGCAAAAATTAGAACTAACATCATGGATAAATTTACGCCTGAAGGTACTGACGCCATCAAAGACCCCAAACAAGTATTTAATATTGCCGCGTTTGGATATCGTGAAAGAGAAAAATATGTAAAATCCGAATATGTTAAAAGTGTTAAAAATATTGATTGGAGAAGAGATGCATATCGTATTTAATCAGATCTGCGACAGATGTTAATTATTTTAACAGTTTTGACCAGGCAGTAGATGAGCATCATCATCATCAGTCTTATGACCTAGTGTGGTCGTCGAGGCACTGTGCTGCCGAACATCTGACCAGTTCTCTCCACTTGTCTCGATCATGTGCCAATGCCTGTGTCTCCGCAAAACTTTTCCTGGTCCATTCTGTGATGTTGTCAGTCCACTTTTTTCTCTGTCTACCTCTCCTTCTGCCACCCTGGATGCTGCCCTGCAGGACTTTTGTGGATAGATTGTTGGCTCTTGTGACATGACCATACCATTTCAGCTTTCTTTTTTTGACGGTGGTGAGGAGGTCCTCATATTGGCCTTCTTCGCGCCTGATGGTGTTACACACTTCTTCATTGTGATGTGGTCCATGTAAGAGATGCCAAGGATGGTTCTGTTGCATCTCATTTCAAGTGACTGGATTCTTCGTTGTAATTCTGCTGTCAGGGTCCATGCTTCGCATGAGTACAAAAAGACTGAGGTGACTAGAGCTCGCAATAGTCTGATTTTAGTTTTCAGACAGATAGTCTTGTCTCTCCAGATGGGTCTTAGTTTTGACAGAGATGCCATTGTTTGTGCTGCTCTTGACAAAATTTCTGCTCTTGATCCCTCTTCAGTGATTATGGAACCAAGATATTTGAACTGGCTCACTGTTTCCAGTTCATGTCCTCTGACTTTAATCTTGGCTGAGATTTGTTTGCCACTATTTGTCATCAGCTTTGTCTTCTCAGCGCTTATCTTCATGTCAAATCTGGAAGATGTTTCATCCAGGTTCTTCACTAAGGTGGCAAGCTCGTCTTCACTGCCTGCCAGCCCATCAATGTCGTCTGCAAAGCGTTGTTTGATGATGTTACGCCCTCCAATGCTGACTGTCCCACAGTGGTTTTCCAGGGCTTCACTCGTGATGCTCTCTAAGTAGATGTTGAAAAGCGTGGGTGACAGGAGATAGCCTTGACGCACTCCCACTGTTGTCTGGAACCAGTCCCCCACAGCACCTTGGGCAATTACTGCACTGGTAGCCTTGCCGTACAGCTGCTTGATGGTATTGGTTAACTTTTGACCCATGTTATACTTCTTCATTGTGGCCCACAATGCCTCATTCCACACTCTGTCAAAGGCCTTTTTGAAATCTATGAAAACATGATAGATGTCTTGTTGGTGTTGCGAGTACTTTTCGCACAGAACCCTGAGAGTGAATATTTGTTCTGTTGTGCTTCTTTCACTCCGGAACCCGGCATGTTCTTCAGCGATTATTTCTTCTGCTTGTGGTTTCAGTCTGTTCAAGATGATCTTCAGCATTACCTTACTAGCATGGCTGATCAAACTGATAGTTCTGTAATTTTGGCACAGCTGGAGATTGCCTTTTTTGGGAAGTGTTATAATCAGTGACTGGGTCCATTGTGTTGGCCATTCACCTGTCTGCCAGACCTTGTTGCAGATTTTTGTTAGTAGCTCTTTCACTGATTCTCCCCCATTCTTGATAAGTTCAGCTGGGATGTTGTCTACTCCAGCTGCCTTCCCATTCTTCAGTGCTCTTATTGCTGACTCCACCTCTTCTTTGAGAATGGGGAAGTCATCATCATTTGAGGAGTTTGGAACTTCAAGCACCTCTGGGTCTCCTGTGGACTGATGATTGTAGAGTTCTTTGCAATACTCAGTCCATCTTTCTGCAATATCACTCGCTTCTGTGAGGCATTTTCCATTGTTGTCTTGAATGGTACTGGCTCTTGGTTGTTTCTGTCTGGTGAGGTCTTTCACAATTAGGAATGCCTTTTTGCTGTTATTCTTTATCAGACTGTTCTCCATTTCTGTGCACTTTTGTCCAATCCAATTTTCTTTTGCTTTGCTCAAGTTTGTTTCTCATATTCTTGTTTATTTCTCGGTACTACATTCCCCCTGTTGTATGTCTGGTGTTTTTGAGTTCTCTTCGGGTATCACACAACTTCAGAATCTCTTCTGTAACCCAGGTTTTTTTTTCGGGCGATGGAGGTAAATGATGTCCTTGGCAGCTGCTGTCATGATTGTTGAAGGTGTCTGTCATCTCATTGACATCACCATCCATCACAAGGAGTGGAGCAAATTTTCCTCCAATTGTGGCTTGGAATGACTTGCAGATGTTATGGTCATTCAGTTGTTCAAGGTTGAATTTGAGCCTGATGTTCTTTGGCTTGTTAATTTTCTTCAGCCTCACTCGGAAGTTCATAATCACGAGGTCGTGATCACTCCCATCATCAGCATCTGGGAATGCCTTGTTTTTGCTCTATTGATGCCAGATCGGTAATGGTTTTGAACCAGTATGTAGTCGATCTGGTTGTGATGGGTTCCATTTGATGAGTGCCATGTTCAGCATCGTGAAGCTTTATATTGTCCCAGGTTGTTGGCTAGTACCAAGTTGTTGTAGCTTGCGAACTCGAGCAGCCGTCTTCCTCTTTCATTGGTAAGTTCATTGCAAGAAGGTCCACAATGTACTTCCCAGTCTTTTAGAGCATCTTTGCCAACTTTGGCATTCCATGCATAAAATCAGAGCGAGAGACAACATTGCCGTCGCCACCTGGAACATTAGAACTCTGGCGCAAATTGGAAGACTCCAAGAGTTGACACATGAGCTGGAACACTACACAGGCACATTCTGGGACTCTGTGAAGTTAGTTGGAAATCCTTAGGAGAACACCAAACCGAAGATGGGCATATATTATACTATAGTGGAGAGTGTGACAAGTCCATAAATGGAGTAGACTTCCTTGTGAACAAAGCCATCAAGGGATCTGTGCTTGAATGCTGCCCCATATCTAGCAGAATCATTTCCATTCGTCTGAAAGCATCTCACTTTAACATCACAACTATCCAAGTCTATGCTCCAACTTCATGATGATGAAGACATAGAGGAGTTTTACAACAAACTACAGGGTATTCTAAACATGGTCAGTAAAAAAGACATCCTCATCGTCCAAGGAGACTGGAATGCCAAAGTTGGCAAAGATGCTTTAAAAGACTGGGAGATGAGTATATTAAACAAATAATACTAGAAAGGGAATTAAAAGAAAAGAAAATGAAGTTGCAACTCGAAAAAGCTAAACGAGAAAGAAGCAAATAGAAGAATTGAAATTTGAAGAAGCTAGACGACGGAAGGAATTGTGTTTTTCGCCAAATAGAGAGGGGGTGGAAGAAACGGCAAGTGAGGAAAAAAGATTTTGGCGATGATTCTTTCGGTGATAGTGGAAGCGGTTTTTCTTCGCTGACTACACCAGGAGGAAGCGGTTTTTATTACTTCTCCTAACAATATTCTTGCCGACGTAGATATATTAGGAATTCTGATTGGAGGAAAACGTTCTGGAAATAATTCTCCAGAAATAATTAATGAGATTTCTGATATTTGTCGACGACTATTTACAGGCGGTAACATGGAGATCAATATTTCTCGATCTCTCATAGATGAAATTGCTGATGATTATCACAGTGATTAGATACACGAATAACAAAGAAGATGATTATACATAATGCTCAACACAGGCCGATTATGGTCCAAGTCATATATTCGCGATTACCAGTCTATAGAGCGATTTACGGTTATGGACTTGGTGCTGTTGTTCAAGATTTATTTAAAATTATAGCCCCAAAAGCAATACCGATTGCAAAACAACTAGGAATGAAAGCTGTTGATCAGCTGGTCAATAATTGATGTTCGCCAGATATGATTCTAAAGACCCTATTTATAATCAATTTATAATAGCACGACCAAATGTTTTTGATGGAACCGCAAATGCTGATGTAGAAACTATGATTATTTCTCCTAATCCAGATTTTAATACAGGATTTCCAAAACTTCGATTTGCGTTGAAGGGTGAACGCAGAAGATTTTCATGCACAATTCCACTGTCACACATCTTTGGATTTTGTAGAAACGTTAGAAACGTTATCTTTGGAGCTGAACATACAGTTGTGCTTGTTTGAAAGGGTGATGATAATGATGCTATCTGCCAAGCTCCACGAGTCGATGCTGGTAAAGTAATATTGACAAAACTTTCATTGTGGATGCCGGTAACAATTGCTGAAAAACAAAAATTACTTTCTTTTATGGATTCAGGTGGTAAATCATTGTTGTTATGGTTAACAGTAACTACTGACAGTGTTCAAAGTACTATTAATGGTTTATTTACAGGGCATATAGCATCTCAGCAACGTGTTTCTGCACCAAAACATATCTTTATTACTTTTAAGAATTCTGGGCGATTAAGCTCACAGAATCATCGTCATATGACATATGACGATCTTGGAGTTAGTGAAGTTTAATTAAGAATAAACGGCCATCAGGAACCATCTGAAGATAAATTCTTGAATTTTGAAAATAATCATGTAGCGCGTGTCGTTTGATGACATTTATTGGACGTGATCAAAATATAGATACTGGACTGGAAATATCACAGATAGATAATATAAATCGGTATCCGATCTATTACTTCTCTTTATTAACATCTTAATTTAAATAGACAGTCTGTTGTTGATGTCCATTTTCGAGCTCGTGTAAACTCAGGCGTTCGTGTCAATTACCGAACAATCGCCGTTATCCTCGGTGACAGATCAATCTTGCTTGAGGGTGCTGGTGGACCAATGAAAGTTATTGATGCCCCCGTAGAAAACATGTAATTAAATCGTTCATTATATTTATAATGTCATATCATCATGTTAGTGTTAGTCTGACTCCCAGTCAGATTAAAAAGCTTCAGTCAAGTTCAGCAAAGAACTGCGGAATAAAAATACCACCGTTATTAGCCGTTACAGCTCCAGTTGTTGCAAAAGCAGCTGCAATGGGCGCTATAGGAACTGCTGTTGGGATGGCATTAAAGAAAGCAACAGGAAAATACTTTTAAAAAAGGGGAAGGGTTCTAAGATTACCAGGAACTCCTTATTGATACGGAAAAGGTCTGAGACTTAAGGAACAGTTCGTTAATTCCTCAAATGTCAAATTTTGATTTACTTGATGCTGCTAAAAAATTAAATATAAAACATTTTCAGAGGTGTTTTATGCGTGATCAATTACCAGACCAACCAATGTAGAAACAAGTATCAATAATCTTGATAACAGTTCTGGTCCTGGTACTCACTGGGTTGCATACGCAACTGATCCACGGGGAATTTTTGTTTTTATTCGTATGGGTTGGCTACACCGAAAGAATTTTTAACTTGCGTAAACACAATAAAAATTCCAGTCTGGTATTCAACATTACCAACACAGACAATAACCGATCCGCCAATATGTGTCCGTGAAGCAATTGCTGTACTCGACGCATATCAAAATCAACATTACCACCTCATAAAGTCTTGCACGAGTATACAAGTAGCCGTTAGTCGTTTTAAATAGATCTTATATATGGTAAATATTTACGGAAGATCTTCTACTATCAAAGACAAGAAAAAAGATGATATCGATCTGTCGAATTACTCAACTAAAGATGAACTTGCCGATATTATGAACCTCTCTGGAGTTGACCGAGATGAAGTTGTTATTCTTCAGGATAAATACGGTGTTTAAAAGATGAGTAATATCAAATGGAATGACATAGTTCGTAGAGTTCTCGGTGCTACTACGGATAATAGTCCAGTATTTACTGACGGCGGTAGAATCAGGGACTCAAATACCTCAATCGCAACTATTAGAAATGAAATTGCAAAAAGTGTTGCTAATCGTTTACGATCTGCCGGTGATACAATGACAGGTGAACTCATCATGTATATAAATAAAATAGTTGTTTTAAGAGATCCAACATCTGATGAAGATGCTGCAACAAAATAATATGTAGACAATAACTATAATACAGTAGATACTAAATTAACCACGCTGAGACGTCATAAATTTAATAATAAATAATTACCCATTTGAGATCACATAGTTTTTATTTCAGTGGAAATTATTTAGATAGAAAGAAGAACAAATAATTTCGTTCGTTCTGATAGACGGTGCACCTTTCATTTGTTGTGCGAAAAATATAGTCCCAACCAAAGTTTAACTAGTAAAAGTAGATTGTACATTTTTACCAACAATAAATCGAAGAAAAAGCTTCCATCCGAATGCACAGAACATTTTATAACGAAAAAATTATTTTTGAAAACAGAATGATTCATACATTGTGATGCCACAGTGATACGTTAAACAGTATGCACATAGCACATGTTTACCCTAAAATGTCACTTGCAGAACTAATCGTTACATTGTTGCGATTTTTATGTGAAATAGGATTAATGGATACAAAATTACCACATTTACTGCAATGCATTTGCGATCGGAGATTTGCAGTATTTGACTGGAACAATAGACTGTACAGAAGAAGTAAACAAATTTCTTTTAGTGTCGGATTTACATCCCATATATACTGCGTAAAGATGATGTGGTTGGATAAAGTTCTGTCAGAAAACCCACATATGTCCAAATAAGTATGTGAACAGAGGTGAGATTATTTACTTCTGTAAGTTAACATTTAAACCACGCTTGGATTCTATATCTGTGTTACAAATATACCGTTCCCTCCTCCCACCTCACCGTCAAATAAGCAATACCCCTAGTTCTTTCTTATTGTTGTTCTCGTCTTGTAGTTTTACGCCATGTTTCTCATTATAAAGTGATATTTTAACATGTGGTAATATCAAAAAATATGAAACTGCATATAATATAGGAAAACTATTCCTACTATGTGATAGATAGTAAAATTACAGCATCAACGCCAGCATATTCCAGAATATCCTCGTTAATATCAGCAAGTGTTAACGATGGAAAAATATCAGATGTTTTTTGAGTTCACGGAGATGATTAAAATCTACAAGGAAGTAATGACTGTGGTAGAATCCACGTCTGATTTAGAAAATCAGGATTTAAATAAGAATGTCAACTCCGAACGAGTTACTGCAACAAATTGTAAATAATACAACTCCGTCAAAAACTACGATGATATCGGTAAGCTCATCCTATCCAGAAATAATTTTTAACTTTTCAACTGCAATTCCAGTAAAATAAATAGCGCTAGCACAATTACGAGTATATAATAGATGGCCAAATATCAGATCAAAATCATTCAGTGAATTGCAAAGGAATAATTCGCTTGCATTTGCAGATAAAAATAAAGATTTATGAACTGCTGATTGGCAAGTTGTCGGCGTACCTACATGTAATTATCATATCGAGCAAATCAGTGATGAATTTCAACATAGAATAAGATCTATAATCGGAAGAGAATCCAAAATAGATATAACAGTTTACGAACCGACATTAACAGCTGCGGTTGAAATAAATTCACAAGATTATGTTGTTGATATTTATCAATCATCGATTCGAAGCGTCTTAGGATGGCCTGAAATTCTACATGAATATCAAGGACCACAAGAACCAAAGTTAGATGAATTCCTTACACGGAGAGTAAAATACATAACAACTCCAAAATATCATGATGGAAATCCATGGCGTCGGTATGTGAATGATGAGGTTAAATTTGATGCTAAGACATATGGTGCCGTTTTCATTATTTGATGTTGATAATATTGTTCATTAATATTATTTCAGATCACTGGTCGATAGAATTAAAACTGAACCTAAAACTACGTTCACGACATTAATGCAGTCATTTAAGAATTATTTCTGGAGTATCCTAATAATGATTTAGAAAAAGAAAATCATTGCAACCATAAAACATTGAAATAATATTGAATCACACCTCCAGTGTGTTAACCGACGTATTGTTACAATAATATATAATAGTACTCATATTATAGGAGATAAAAAATAGAAAGCATTAGGCAACTATATATTAACACTATATATTAACAATTATAAAATAACTGAAGCAGAATCGCCAAATTTTATATTATCAGGAGTTGAAACTGACGAACTAAAGAAATCACTTAACGATCTTATCAATGAAAATCTTCATAGAATAATTGAAGGATGGAGAAGAATACCCCACCACCATCTCTTGTCAGATATAACAATGAGCCATACGGTGGCGGCTGACATATTTCACCAGGAATTGTAAATATAACTTCAACAGTTGTAGTCAATCTTGTACGTGATGCAATTGATGGCAGCTATCACACAGATCTTGAAAAATCTAGTCTGGCTCAGCAATGATATATTTTATATGCTTTTACACATCAAGTGCCTCCTGGATATTTGATTGTACAAGAACCGATCAATCCGGTTTATCGACGACGTCATAATAATTTATTATCAAGAATACATTTAAAACTTACTGACCTAAGTTAAAACTTAATTGGTTTACGTGGAGATTCTCTGAATATAAATTTATGTGCAAAATGTTAACGATTTTTGATCATGAAGATATTTTTGCAGAGTGTTTTACAATAAATTATTTAATCAAGAGGTATTATTTAATGTACCAACATGTGGGAGCTTTTATACACGACAGAGAGGTACTTGACAAAGCCATCAGAACAATAATGACATCACCCCATGTCGGGATATTTATTGTCAACATAATTATTAATGAATACGGCAATGAAAATGTTTTATTGACGCAGGAAAAATTAAAAGAACTGCAACGAGAACATATTATTCTTTATGATTACGTGTGATAGAGACCAGTTTATGAATTATGCACATTTTTATATTGAATTTGATCAACTTAATTTTTTTTAAAAACTCATTCTTTTAGGCACAATCACTACTTTCACAAGAGATGTTGTTACTACAGTCACTGATAGCACTTTCGCTTTCATTCTCACGATCTGATATAATCTTTCTTAATTGTCTAAGACGTGTGTTTATAATCTTTTTCCATTCGTAATCTTGAGACAATTCTGATCTAATTTTTTTCGATCGCGCGTGAAAGCGAGACGAATTTATCAATATATGTTTCCTCCGCCGCAGCCAAAGATGGAAATATAGCTTCCTGAATTAACTTCATTAATCTATGTACTGCTGATATTGTATATTTATTTTCAAAATTTTGTTGTATTAATTCAAAATCACAAATTATTTTTTCAGGATTTAGATCATCAGCTATTTTTATACCGTCACATTTCAGTTTTTCAATTTCAGAAATAATAACATTAATATTTTCATAGTTCATTATATAATAAATTATATATTTAAATTATATTTTTTAACTAAGAAAACTTATTTTTGACGTGATAAGGTGATGTACATGAAATTCCCTTGGGCTGGAGCCCCCATATTTCTATAGATTAATGCCACCGTCGACAGTATGTCAGTCACGCGATTCGAACGCCGACCCTCGAGTATGAAAACCAGCCATGCTAGCAATGCGCTACGTTCTAATCGTATAGATATGTGCTTCAGAAATTATTATAAAGTTAACTATGCTGGATGGCTACAGATGATTATTGTGCAGTACTGAATAAAATTACAGCGTCGTTTTTTTCTATTTATAAGCACACTGTATAAAACAATCGCACATTATATTTCTGTATTGACAAAGTCAAGGTTGAAATACAGCTATTTACCTAGAGATATAAAAATAGCTTAGCTGTATTGTACATGTAACGGCGTGTGTAACCACTGTTTCTTCCTTGATTGTGTCGATAAGTTAGAAACAGTGAATATCCTTCTTCTAGTTTGAACTATTATATAATTATGTTACTTCACTGGTATTAACTGTTACAGAGGTGGTTAATTAGTTAGTTACGATGACAAAAATAAAATATTAAGCTCAACGGAGAAAATATGTTACAGAGTTATATTCCTTCTTTGGGGTAATTCGCTTTAGCAGGCGAGGTAACTACTGAATTACTCTGCCGCAGAGAGAGACAGAGTTATTCTAAAATAGAAGCTTCATAATAATCAGATAATTGTTCTATCACGATTATTCATCAGCACAAAAATACATACACACACTGCGACTTGCAATTAAGGGATACAATCTTATTATTAAATGTAATTACTCTTTTCCATAATGACGATAGAAGTTTCAGATTGAATAATAATTATTCTATCATGACATTTTACATAGCATAAAAATACCTACACAAGCGACTTTTTAAACTTCCATAATTATAATTATATATATGAAATTCGAAGTTTCAACATCGACGATATCTCATAATGACAAATTAATTATTCTAACAATGTGCATAATGATATAAAAAGTTAAACAAATAGATAAATAGTAATATAGCATTAGTAGCAACACTACTGGAGATATCTTAGCTTGAAAGAGTTATCTTCCTTCAACAATAATGAAAAGTTAACTCTTGTTTATATATTTTTTTAAAGCCGATTTGGTGATATTATTTGCGAGAGACCGTAATGAAGCACATTGAATATCAAAATACTTGCCAGCTGTATGCATCAATGGAAATAATATTTCTTCACCTATCTCTTCATGTACGGATACAACTGATCTTGCACTCTTATTATTAGAACCAGTATTTCCAAATCTGCAACTATAGCTTTGTGTAACATCTCGGAAATTACATAAACAATTTTTTTATCTGAATTAATATGATCGATCACAAAACCTTTCTCGATGAATCCGTTGAAACATTCAAAAAGCGATTTATGTAAGAAATACTTTTTCTTAACAACAGTAAATCTTAGATAAACAACATTATTAACATCGCCGACTAAAGGTTTTTTGAGTCGACAGTTCCTAATAATACCATCACGGGATGCTTCATAATTCGCTATTATAGAATGTTTCACGAATTATTTTTGCTCCATTTGTAAAATAATATCATTTGTTTAAATAATGATTTGACTAAATACTTATGTTGAAAGTCGAGCGTTTCTTATAACTTTGTCATTATCAGTGTTATTTTTATCATAATATTTTTTAAGCTCTCGGAATTTTTTTTACCAGATTAATATAAAGACTTCTAAAGATAAATTTAATCTTGACAGACTATTGCCTGACTTACTGATGCGAGCTCTCGTTTATCCGACGAATAAAAGTTTGAATAATACTATTCATGACGCCAAAAAGAATTTAGTAAAGATGATGCATCTCATGTGTGGTCGACGTTTAAAATCATACGCAACACCGATGGTGTCGACGATGTTATCAATGCTACAACGAACGACAAAAGGGCAGCGACGATTATTAATTATTTCGACAATCGAAGATTTTTTTTCAGAGTAAAGTTTATTGTATTAGCAGAAACAAACAATAATACTTGGATTATCAGTAACAAATGTGACATGTCCTTCAGAGCGAAAAAATTGCCGTATTAAGTAAAAATTCCAAACCACGAATGTTGACTGATATTGACAAACCGTATTAGGAAAGAGCGTATCCTGCAACCGCGGTTATTTATGGAATTTATCCTATGAATGATAAACCCAGCATTAATAATCTAAAACCGATGAAATTTTTAAAAATAAATTGTGTAGTCGAACGAGTAACAGAACATTTCACGCGATACGTGGAAACGGTTTAACGGATAAAAGACGTAAAATAAATAAACCAGTGGGGAGAAATAGGTAAAGATAACGGAGCATCTGTCAAAGACGTTTTATATCAACAAGAATACATGATTGCTAGAACTACTACATATCGGCACTTCTGCTCCATGTGGAGAATGGAGAATAAAACAAAAAAATATGGGTAATTATTCTGAATCAGCCAACGTTGAAATTAAGGCCAGTTATTGCCAAAAAAATCAAATATCAAAATTGTCATCTGTACCGCCGTATTTAATCCTGTAGCTAGAAATAAAACAGTTTACCTTAAAGGGCCTGGAAGTTCTGGTAAAACAACTCGTGTGATTGAATTATTTTTGAACAGTTGTTTAGAAATAGTTGTATTAACACCTATACACAGACTCGCAAGAGAAATGAAAGAAAGAAATATTAAATCAAGCACTTATCATAAATTCTTTCGATGGAAGGGAGATAAATGGAATTCTGAACGAATGGGAGAAAATATATTCCAAGGATTATGGTTTTGGGATGAAATATGCATTGTTTTATTAGAAACGTTACAAATATTTCTTGATTGGTTATTGACAAAAAAATACCGCTGTAATGATGTGTGTAAATCATGGTTAACCACCATCCTTTGTTGGATTGTCTCCACACGAATGGTTAAAGAATTTTGAAGATAATTATAAAGAAATAACTGATGATAATAGAGCTCTTGCTCCAGAATTAGGAGAGTTTAAGAAATTAATCAGACTACAACCGAATAAAATTCAGTGTGAAATAATGCGTGAAATAATTTCGGAAACTCCAATTAATAATTTTTAGAATTTTTGGAGACCAAATGATTTAACAGTGGCAAGTAGAAAAATAGTTCGTGATACAGTTCAACAACAATTATATATGTTACATAAAGAAAAAATTTCAAATGTACCCATACCATTATATTATCGCCCAGCAGATACGCGACGACAGAATATCGACGTTGATATACCAGGATCGTCATAAAATCTAAATCTTGTATTGAATGATATAGTTGTAGTTCCTGTCAGTTTTGTTGAGAGCGCCTTATCTCCTGATGGAGTCAGGGACAAAACTCCATGGACGCTAGGATACGCAATGATGATTCATTCATCACAAGATATGACCATCTCTGATACAGATGTTTGGATCGTCGATGATAGTATGGAATGGTCAAACTTAGTTTATCTCGCAGTGTCTCGAGTCAGAAGAATATCTCAGCTGCAGAGAAATGTCATAGACTTCACAGAAAATGAAAATCAAATTCAGGAAGCCATTGCTGGCAATGGCGATGATATAGTAAGAAAACAATTATTTAGTTATAAACAGTGTGACAAAAAAAAACTCGACTTTGATCTCGATGCTGAATTTATCATGATATTGAAACAACGACAGAATAATCATTGTGCAAGCTGTAACACAGCAATGTTGTGGCAATATTAAAAAAATAATCCAAGACAACTTCCGTAGACAGAATTAATAGTAATTTTGGTCATGCATGCGACAATTTAATGCTGATATGTCTTGAATGTAATCGACGTTGAGGTGCTAGTTTCCAAAAGTGAATACGGTGGTAATTGTGTGTCTTCAGGAATTACTTGTAATTGTTCACGTACAAATCCACGTTGAGGAGCAGTTGAAACTAATCTGTAGATTGCAGGTCTAACCTTGGATCTTTCCACACTAGATATTGTATGTGTTGTAATACTCCAAACATGATCACTCGCTCTTTTTTAACCACCTTCAAGTTCACCGGATTCATATAAATACCTGAAAGTAACATTACCTAATACCGGTTGTTTTGAAAAGTCATGTCGTTGTATTGGTATATGTTATTTTGTAATCGCATTAACGGGTTTCATGGCAGCAGTTTCGAGTAATTTCATTATTTATTGCAGTTATCACACTTGGTAATCTTGCAACCCATTCGCGAGATCTCATATCTTTCTGAATTATTTCCTTCGCATATAGATATCCAAACAATCTCTCAGCAGGTGTTCCGATTACATCGTCCGACAATTGCCTGATCACTATGAATTGCAGTATGTCCTCGTCTAATTTTGACGTTACGTTTTTTCATCAGAGATGATACTGCAACAAGAAATTCCTTGCCAGGATGAACCTGTAATAGTTGTGGCCATCGCAAGGGTCCTCTTTGATAAATTGGTTCAAAGGTAGTAGAAAATTCAGTTGCTGTGTTAGCTGATAACGTCTCTGCTTCCTTATATCTATTTGCAACATCAACAACAGTCAACGCGTATTTATATGTTAATTGACGTCTTTGAATTTTAATAGTATCATGTGGTAAAAATAAAATATCTGCTTGATGAACTTCATTAAGAGTGCCTACATCAAAATGTGCATTCTGAATTTGTTTAGGTAAATAAATTTGCCATTTTGCCTGTCGTGCTAACCATTTTACAGCAAGAGAACGTGTAACATTTTCTGGATCAGCTAGTTTTCTAATAGCTCCTCTACCTTTCCAGTTTCTTCTTGTACTATAATAAATCGATTCCATTATTTCAATAATCGGCTGATTAATTACCGAGTCCAAATAATAATTTACTTTTTATCGCAGATATTACCAACCAGTTAGCTAATGATTCTCTAAAAGATTATTTTTATAGAACTAAAAACATGAATTAGTTTTACGTCTGCAATATATCGTTGTCGCAGATCTTTGTTTTTTATAAGCTATATCATGAATATGACCTGCTTTATCAATCGCGTTTATTGGATACTCTCCAGGTCTTGGTTTATCTCGCTCGTCAAGTCGGATATCAAGTCGGGTTCCAGAACCACAATAAGTATATCCTGGAAGAAGTTCCTGGTAATTTTCCTAATGAAGTAGCGATATCACCACCAATTTTCCTTGACTTGTCAAGGGAGATAAATTTTTATTCTTCTTGTACCACATTTCACACACTTGCCTGTAAGTACACGATTTCTATTATTTGTTATTATTGTTGTTAATCCACTTGTGGATGTGAATGCTCTGTATCGAGCACAATATAGATCTATATTATTTTTTATATTTTGTATAATATAGATGTCATTGATTTCTCAGCGACACGAAAAAAAAGAGCCAGTAAAACATATTTCAGCATTACCGAATTCCATCAGAATGATAATAATAGGTCCATCCGGATCGGGTAAAACACAATTACTGCTTAATCTAATAATGAGATGGCTCAAATGGGATAAGTTATATTTTGTAGCTCAGGCAGTTGATGATCAGCGATGCTACGAAGTGCTTCAAGATTTTAATAAAAATGCAGAATTGTTAAACGAAGATGGTGATGATATTGACTTTTTAACCGATATTAATGAATCCCCATTATTAGATGACCTCGATGGATTTATTAATAATTTAGTAGTATATGACGACGTAATGCTGGACAAACAATCAAATCATGCAAGAATATTTTCTCGAGGCAGACATAAAAACACAGACGTGATTTATGTTACTCAGCCATATACACAAATACCTAAAGTGATCAGAGATAACTGAAATATTTTAGTTGTGTTTAATGGAGTCGATACTTTGAGAAACATTCATCAAATCTTGTGTAGTGGAGACATGGACTTGGACATGATTAAGTTCAAAAATTTCTTTTCAAAAGCACAATCTGCTCTACACGGATTTATAATAAATTTACATGATCCTCGATCGCGATATCGTGTAGGACCTGATAAAATCTTTGGACGAAAGACTGATCTAATTATATCAGCAAAGAGGGTGCGACCTCAATGAAACGTCTGGTGGATAAACGAGAACGCGCATATTTCTTAAAAAATACTAACGACAAAACAAGTAACAAAATAAACTAACCCAATTAGAGAAACTTTCGGTAAGTTAGAGGCTTTGGTTTGGCGTTATTGGCCTTAATTTTTTTTTTCTTTTCGTTTTCGTACGAAGCTTTATTTTTTTTTAAAATGACGTTCTAGCAAAAGGTCTGTTCACCCTGTCTGCTGCTCTTTGATTGCCGTTAAAGACAAAAGACATTTTATAAATTGTATCCACTTGTAATGCTTTTTATTTCTCTTGTCATGGAAGTGTAACTTCTGCAACAGATTATATTTAAGCGTGCAAGAATAAACATACAAAAACAATTTAAGGCATAAATGACTCCGCAGAGGAACTAATTAAAATCACGAAAACTGCATATAAGCAAGTGTAAAACACTCCCAATCTGAATCACACGCGATTTGCAATAACGGTGTAGTTTTTCCTAATCTCCGTGGAAGTCATTGTCTGTAATTGCTCTATGAATGTAATTTATTCCTCATTCTTTTCATCTCCACACTGATGATTCTTCTGTCGTGGAATTGGAGTATTTCTTCTATTTTGGATTCTTCTTCTTTTACCATGTTTCCATTGGCGTATTACGGGTAAATGGCGCCCGGGCGATGATGATGGTCCAAAGGGGTTCTGGCGCTCTAAACCCTCTGGCGCCCAAGGCAGACACCTCAACCCCCAATAGTACGCTACTGCAATGTTTCCAAAATTGTTTCTAATTCAATTTTTACTCCTGACATTTCTTCTTTCACTGGATCTAAGTTTACTTCTTTTCCTCGATCAGTGAGTGACACACATTTACTTTCGCATTGGTATAACCAGCTACCTCTTGTATTCAAGCATCGAAGCCAAGACTTTTCCAGTCACGAGCATCTTTCCAGTCGTTAAATTATTGGTGTGACCAACTCGTTATACATACTTTTCGGTAAGTTTGAAACGTTGATAAAGTATTACTAATGCCTTCTTCAAGGAGGTACACACCTTGTCTTCTTCACTATTCTCGACACTTTTAACACATTGATAAAGTTTTGGAAGGCATTTCCGGCTAGGCAAATCCCACTCTGGCTAAAGTTTTGGTACTGATATTCCATCCAGATCTTTGGGCCATAGTTTGAGCGTTTTGAGTGACTTTCAAAGTTACAGTAGCAAAGCAAAGCCGCAGGAAACTTGTATTCTTCTTTCATTTGCACATCTTGATGACCTAGTGGTATCAAGGTGGTTTGCGAGTGCGTGGATGAGATCCACAGGTTGGTACACATAAGGAGTCAATTTTGACAATAAAGCAGAATGGTAGTGCTGCATCGCTTTCATAAGTACAGCGGTAAGGCACACGAATGACATCGCTGATATCGCAGAGTACGGCATCAGTCTGGCCATCGACTAGAGTTCAATATTGAACTTGGAAAATTAATGAGCCCCTCACTCGGTTGCTGTGTCGAATTGGTCATTGTCGGTGAAAGTGTGTGGACCTAAAGTTGAACTTTGAGTCCATAGTGGGTACCTCACTCGGTTGATGTGTTAAATTATTCATCTTTTTTAGGTCGACAATTGTATTCATAATGTTTGTCTTCGAAAATTCTCCTTTTATACTGGAGCTCATCGTGTCCATGCAGTAAAGCGTTGTGGTCTGGAAGTCCCTCTCCTGGTACACAATCTGGCAGACCTTTTCTAAAGGTCGACTGACAGTTTGGTGCTTTTGTAAGCATACCATTTTGCTTGCATTCGATGTTTTCACATGAAGGTCTTGCTCTTTCCTCTAATGATGACGTCAGTGTCAAGCCTTTGAATTTACAACTGGTATGCTCTTGTCCATATCTGTCTCTGTATTGGTATCCGTACCTTTTGGGTTCACCGCTAGCAAACCTCACAATAGTTCTTCTTGGTTTTCGTCAGTCCATGCGCCTAGACGGTCAATATCAATGTCTTTGTGATTGCTGCCAGACCAATGGATGAAAATACAACTGTCAGTGTCAAGGTAAAGGACTCGATCTCCTAAAGGTTCCTAGGTATCATACAGTTTTAAATGGGTATTGGTTGTCACGTACTATGCAATGGTGTCCTTTCCAAACTAGAAAGTTTTTTTTGGGTGGGGGAGGGGATAAAATTTTGTCACTTCTTTGTTCTTCACTAACTTCGAATTTTCACCGATGTTTTCTACATGTTTAGTAAGATTTCCTTTGTCGTTCACGTGGTGAAAGTAGATGGATCTGACAAGTATTCCATTTTGGGTAATATCAGACGTTGCGTCAATTTTCCCAACAAACAACCGAACATGCGTCAATTTTCCCAACAAACAACCGAACATGCGTCAATTTTCCCAACAAACAACCGAACAAGCATCAATTTTCCCAACAAATAACTGAACATGACTTTGGCAAATGATCGTCTTCCTTCGTTTCTTTGGGGTGTTTTACATTGTAAAATTGTCGAAATCAGATCGGCAATATTTCCAAATTTCTTCTTGAAAGTCAAACGGGATTGAAGAGTGAGTTTGGTAGCAAGTGTACAATGCGTCTCGTTATTCTGTGCGCATATAATTGGGATCGTAGTTGAACGTCGGGCAAATACCGAAGCACAGCATGTTGATTACCATCGGTATTGAAAAAATGTGGAAAATAACCTTTGATTACTTTCTGTCATTCCAAACTTTTTAGACATTCTAGTCAAATGCATCGCCAAATAATTCCTGGAATTTTTATACTGTTCTTGTTCCACTTTCATGTAGATGAGTTTGGTTCCATCCATGGTGACTGTGGGACATTCTGTACTTTGTTCAGAATAATATTTCAAAATAAATTTTCCGTCGAACCCAATAAATTGTTAGCCATGGCTGTAACATATCGATGAGAGTCCCCTTAACTTTGGATGCCCTCTTCGCGCGAAGTGTCTTCAGTATGGTATAAAATCCATTTGACTAAATCGGAAAGATTAGGAAGTCGCAAAAGATTTCGACACATCCATATGGAACCTTAAAACATTTTGGACAGTGAAAAAATACAGGTACTGGTATATACATCTCACAAGCAGGAGAAGCCACGCAAAAGTAGGGTTGTGACTGATAATCTATTACGTTAATTCAAAGTAATAAATAAATAAAGCCCACTTGTTTCTTTCTTGAGTTCACTGTTAAATCTATTATTGCAACATTGATGACTAGTGTCAACAACTTGGTCACAAAAACGACATATATTCATTCCCGGACAAACGTTTCCCTTTGAGTTATTCGCTCTGAATAGATTTTCACAAGTGCATCAATTTCAATAATTCGCTAGCACTCTTCTGTTGTTCAGCTTGTTTCGTGTAATATTGTTTGTATCAAGATGGACAAATAAAGGTTCGCTTGCAAGTAGAGCAATATACTCGTTATATTTTTTCAGGAAAGCAAGATCTGGAAGCAAAATCCTTGCATCTTTCTCCATCCACAATGAATGTGTTGGTCCCGATGGCTAAACCATTGGCTACATTTCTCGCATATTGTAGCGTAATACTGATTTAATGGACAAAGAGAGTCTGTTGTATGCATTTTTATAAAATAGTTTGCTTGGTAGGATATATCCAGCATCGTACCAAACAATTAACTTTTTACAATCATTTGGGAGTAATGTTTTCTATCAGACTGAACTGGTATGAGGTAATCCAAAAAAAATTGACCAGGTTATATATGTTGCCTTTAAGCTAAGGATTTTTTAAAACAAATTGTGTAATTAATGTTTCTTCCTATCATATATAATAATAATGTGATAATATACCATAACGTAGATTTAGAAAATACCATTGTGTCCATTCCAAATACTACATTTCTTTAGTGTATAATTTTGTACTTGTGCAAATCGCCTTATACGAAAGCGATGATGTTTTGCAAATAGTGGTGATGGCATCAAAATGTTCTTGATGATGATACCAGTGAATGCATTTTCCATCATGGAAAACTGGTCCTCGAAACACAAGAGATCCAAGAAAAACTTTCAATGTACAGCGAATGGCCAACACGTCTTCAAGTTTCTGCATCTCAAGAATACCACAACCGGTCTCTTTCAAAATGCCTGCTTGCTTAAAAAGGAATTCCGTTTTGTTGTTAGTTTTTTTTTTTTTCGGGGGGGGGGGTTGTCGGGGTGGGTGGATTGAGAGGAGTCGTCGTCTGGCTGTGTCCGAATGTCCGATGCACTCCAATGACCGCTTCCGGTCTGCGGTATCATACCATTCAAAATATGTTTGACCAACGACGATATACAAACGAACAAGGCGAATCTGATCTTGCGATTAGTTAATATGCTCGATACTGTGTTTTGTAGTACGAATTTAATTTACCAGTAACACTTCTTTGCGTCAGCTACCTCTAGGAAGAGAAACGTGGGTCATGAAGAGAGTTTCTTTTTTCTTTCGATTATGCCAACTCTGCGTTCGACTTTTGAACGTGATTGTTTGTCGATGACTTTTTTTTAGGGACGGTATTCTGCCTGTGTAATAAACTCAATCCAGACAGGAGACTTCAAACTGTCGATAGTAATGGAGCGTCCCAAGTGATCGTTATCTTTAGCTCGACTTTGTCGTTTCAATGTTTCTAATAAGGATTCCCACAAATCTGTAATGAGCTTGCTGCATTCTTTCGTGACACTTCAAAATTAAAGTCTTTATTCCACCTTCGACGTGTAAACGGTGATTAAATATTTTGTGGAAGTCACGTTTTACTTATCTTGAATATAAAAATAATCTTTGGGAGATAGTGAGCGAATTTCTTTTTCGTGGATCGTGACTCTTGGTTTTATGGCAGAGGTGGAGGGTGTTGGTTCCGGTTCACGAATGTCATCTTCCAAGTCACTTGCATAGTGTATGAGGCGACACCTAAAAGCGTCGTCGTCTCTGTGGGTTTCTTCTTCTGATATTTTATTCTGAGACAGTTGTAATCGTTTTATTCTTATTCGAAAATCGATTTGGGTTTGTTTCACACACTCCCTCTCCCTCCATATGGTGCCGCAGCATGCCATTGGTTGTCATTGTGGCCATGATGGGAGTTTTCTAGATTGTCTTGGGTAGAAATAACCACAGCTAGTGGTGTTGCTTTATATTCTATTGTAACTGCAGGTTCCAGAGTTTGGAATCCCAATATCTCGAGTCGTGCAGATACAAAATCTTTTTACGGTCGGGCCATAACAATAGAAATTTTCGTGATGTTTGGTTGCCCGAAATTCTCTACTGGATTGCTCTAGTGGTTTTCGCATATGTTCCAAACCTTCTTACAACGTCGCTTGCTTCTTTTGCAACCGTGCAGGAATACGTGTGTGTGTGTGTGTGTGTGTGTGTGTGTGTGTGTGTGTGTGTACATTAAAGATAACATGACATTTAAAGTGTTGGTTTATCAAATTGTGATCCGCCCATGGCGCAATAATACGAATAGACAAACATTCTTTCAACTGCAGGCTGCTCATTCGTTATAAATGGCATATGAAAATAATGATAAAAAGTATTAATAGTCCATGATTTCTAAATGAAATTAAAATGCTATACAATTTCATCGGAATCATTTCTTTTTTCCATTCCCCTCCCCCCTCTCGTGCGTAAGGGACAAAAAAAATCTGGACTGAGAGAGAAAAACATAAGGCGCTGGACGGAAACATTGAAACTGAACTTGTACCAGGTAAACTACAGTAATCTGGTTCGTCGTAACGGTATGTTTACGCTTTCTTTGGGATCTGTCTACATTATTCATAATAGCAATGATACATAGTTGCATTCGCCAGTCGACACTAGGCCTACGTGTTAAATTTCATGATTTACATCGACCACCAAGTCATATTTCTATGACAAATATCAGAATAATGGAAGACATTGTTATTTATATGGGATTTTTTCTTCTTCTAACATTCAATTCAGGTAATCGCTAGACTAGTCATATTCACGGTAGTAACCATATTGGATAATGCTGTATATTTAAGATTAATCTGCAATATACATGGAATGTCTTATGTATCCCATCGGTGACCCATAACCATATTTAACGAGCTGCTGGCATGTTTCTGATGCTTCGGGAAGGCTATCTGTAATGCTGCCCATCTCTGTATATTTGACCCCTTCTTCTTCCAGTTAGATGGTACTAGCATTTCCAGATTTTCCGTATTAATGTTTGATCTCAACAATGGTCAGCTTGGTGTGTCTCGCTCTTTGTGTGCGCGAACAAACCTACATAAGTTAGCTGTATGGAGTCAAGTGTTCTTTCTTTTTATCTTTCATTAAAAGCTTTGTGTCCTCCATGAACAGTTGTGCAGGTCATAGATGTGGACCACTAAGCATTCTAGCGTTGGTATGTTATATTCTACCGCTTGCTCTGTAGGCAATGAAGTCAGTGATATAAAAACTGCAGTGACCTTATCGTAAACATTCCCTATTTTACAGACAGTAATTTTACCTTTTCAAGCAGATGAAAGTGGCACCCCTCGTAAAGGCTAGCACTGTAGTGGCTTTGTCAGAACTCGAAACACCGGCTTTGTTTTGGAAAGATATGTATCTGAAGAACACCTGTTCCGAATACTATAAAAAGTTTATTAAAATTGCGCTGCGGGGACATGGCTATAGCAATGGTAGGGCTCTTTTGTAGCGATATTTAACAAAACATGCAATAGAAGTATTTTTGTTGTTTATATCATGATAGGCCATTGATATCCCTATCTTTGTTACATATGACACCTGACAGGACACATACAGGTGAGAGTATACAGAACAACTAGTCTTTAATAATGCAAACTACTGTGTTTTCTTTGGACTCTTGTCTTTGTAAAGGGCAGATAAAGAGTTGATATTCTTGGTTAATGGTTCAAAGAGGGGATTGTTTCTCTGGTCCATTTGAACTTCAACACGGTTCCACGTGTTCCTGTTCTACTTATTCTATGTTGTAAAGAGAACGGTAACTTGTATCAAACATCAAAAAGTTCTTACTTTCTTTATAAATATTTTTCCCAGGCGTTCTACACTGACATCTCTTTCTCAAACGTTTCCTATATGCTTCGCACTGTCTCGAAGCATTTACATAATTTGACCCCTTCCTTTGCTTTTGCTAAATCAGTTACTGGAAAGATTACAACTTATTGCCACCTTTGGTCTCTGTCATCCTATGTTGAATTCTGGATAATATGTCATATACGAGACACGTGTGATGCTTTCATAAACGAATCTTCTGTGCAATAGTGCCCTGATGTCAATAGGACAATATTTTGGCTTCGCCCCTTATGCTCCTGCTTTGAATGCCACCCACCAAGCTTACATGTCTTGTGCAAATTCTGTGTCTAGGAGTTTGAATACCTCTTTTGAGTATTTGAGCCACCTGCACTATCCTTCAAATTTGCATTATCTGGCTTTTTCTGTTCGGGTGTCTATGAACTTCATGCACTGGAGGCACTTTGTCACACGGTAGGTACACAGGTGGAAACATTAGGTAATTGTGAAATAGTTTCCTTGCTGTTCCTTTCACTGGGGTTGAAAACTATGACTCCTTGATCAGAAGGCGGAAGTGGGATGTTGAAATAAGGGTAGGCCTGTTCCATGTGTCTGCTCGATGGACTTTGTAACATCATATAACCAACATTATGTTTGGTTTGTAACAGTGTACCTTTTCTGAGACTTACGAACACTTTCTAATATTGCTGTCTATTTGGACTGATGATGCTTTGTGCAGATACCCTGTTAACATACTAACATCACAGAAGCAACATTTGTCCCCAGATGCCCCAGTGTTATACTGATTGATCCACCTGTGCCACTGCAATCTCATTCTCAGCATCAGTAGGAGTATTCCTTCTCTTCTTATTTTCGTCTCCTTTTGCTGCATTGAATTATGCACGCAGGCACAAATTTTCTGAAATGTATATATAGCCTTGTTAAATGTAATGGTGCAAATGTTTTTAGTGACAATTTCGCATTACATTCTGTCGTGGTCATCGTGACAAGTAAACATATGGATTAGCGTATGGGCTGGGCTCGCACTACATTACTGACTGCAAGGAATGGAATCTGCAATGTTTGGTTCATGAACTGAATTTTAATTAGGGTCCGTTCGATAACGGTCAGACATATGAGGAGGTCAATGCTAACGTGAGGTCCACGGCAGAAAATGACAAGAGTTGAAACAAACCACAGTAAATTTGGGGAAAATATGGGCCATCTGCAACACGTGTCACATAATATTTTCCAGAATAGTTATTGATAATGGCGGACGGGAGAGGATTCTTCTGACTACGATAGGAGTGATACAATTACAGTTATTTGTTGAATTTATTAAATTTCTTCGTGCATAAGATTTTTGCGTTCAGAAGTAATTGTTTGTATGCATTTTGACTCAAATGTTATATGACTCATGTATTATATGAATGAGTTTGGATTTAGAGGTTTTGCATGTAATATATATCATGTACCGTAGGCATTTCACGCATTACTCTGATACCCATTGTGAGACTTAATGTCTTTGTCTTGAAGGTTATAATAATCATGTATCATAAAGATTTCACGCGTTTCTTCTGATACGAATTGTGAGAAGTAAATTACCTGTCTTAAATGATTTGTATCTTATATGCTGAGAATTGAATTTTCTATGTCTGGAAATGTATGTCATGAATCGCTAATTAGCACAGTTAGAACTAGGAGTGAAGTTCATTAATTAATTTCTGTAATTAAGTCGTGGATTCTTTCAACCCTGAATCGAGGGTGTTTGCATTAGGAACGTGTGTCGACAAGTATAGTTCAACTAATGATTTACAACCCACCGGGGCGCATCAATATAGTTATCAATGAGGTCTAATTATGTTAGGTTCTCGGACAGGAATACAAGTAGTGGCTAGAAAGTCATTAGTTTTCTGATAATAGGTTGGTTGTGTACAAGGTGGCGAACTGACCATAATACATTAGTTCTTTTGAATTACGATAGCCGATATCTGACAAAGAGTGGGAATATTGTTAATCCTAGGAGATGGAAGAAACCTGACAAGTAAATAGGTTGGGTATTATACTGTACTTTATTTGAAAAAGAAAAAATAGCTCCATACTGTATTGCATAGTGGGAAACGAGCACACTCTACAACCAAGACGGTTGATAACCCGCAGAGGCTCGAGGAAAGAGAGGAAAGAAGAAGAAAATACTGCAACACCGACCTATCACCAACAGTGATTTTTGGAAAAGACCATAAACAACCAGGTGATGCTAACATGCTGGCAATATGAGTTCGATGAATCACTCTATTTTATGATAACAATTTTCTATCATTATAACAAAATGGATTATTGAATTTCGCATAAATATTGTAACTCTGTTTCTAAGAGAAAGTGAATCATTCAAATGTCATATTCAATTTCATTTTGCTTCTGTAATTCATAAAAAAATTATATTTCAAATACAGGGGTTCGTGTTGTTCTACTCTTTGTCTCTGTTCAGATGTCTGTTATTTGATCAATTAATTTCGTACTTTATTTTATTGTTTACTCGATCCGAGCAAAAACATCGTGGTCGATCATCTCCTAGATAACGATAACCAATGTATCATATGGAGTGGGAGATCTATGACATCATCCTACCACCTTCTGATAAAACATTTTTCATATACGGTTCCAACACCAAATGTTTTTAATTTCTGAGTCAGTTGCATGTATTGGTCAGTCATACGCTGTATTGATCAGTCATACGCTGACAGCTAAAGCATTTTTCCTGTCAACTTTTTCGCCTTATCTGGTGGCTTATGATTTCTCGGCCTGTGATTTTACATCTTGTAGACATTGTTTACGACCAACACTGCTCACAGTAGTAGACTAATATGCACGAAAATAAACAATAAGAGACGAAACGAATATATGTGCAAATAATACTAAGAAAACAATTTCATTTTACAATGTATAAATACGTTGGTCACAAGAGCCCAAAAATATTTACTAGCTTAAGAGACCGATCAAACAGTGTTTAGTCTAGAGACAAACAAATGTAGCAATCATGTCTTTTCCCAGAATATATGGCACAAAACTAACTTGTTATCAAAATGCATCACTATATTAGATACAGGACCGAATATTTGTCTTGCATCAATGAAATTCAGCATGACAGAATGTTCATCAAAAAAAATGTTTTGAGTGAACAGTAGTTAAAGATATATGTAAATGCGCATGCATGCACTATTGAAGAGTGTATATGTAATAAATAAAATATTGATTAACTAATACGTTACTAATGACGTGAAAGTAACTTTCAGTTTTTCTCTTCGTCTCTTAGATTTAATAGCAAATACACACAAAGCTGTGCTGACTTATTTGCACTTTGGCCCACCATCTTAAAAATGGCATCCATTCTAAAAAGCTGGCAAACGAATAGTTTTAGGATTATTTCCCTCGAAAATGTGTGTATATATATATATATATATATATATATATATATATATATATATATATATATATATATATATATATATATATATATATATTCGAGGGAAATAAGAGAGAGAGAGAGAGAGAGAGAGAGAGAGAGAGAGACTATGGAAAAGGCGGGAATTTGTAATCATTCCGAGTTGCACCATATCCAATAATACTCAGTGGTTTAAACACTAGCACTGTGCCAGATTTTACGCTTACAGCATAAAACCAGTCTGTTAGTAAACGCGTCATACTGGAAAGGACAATAGTAACTCATTTCATTAGACCTTACTTGAACAATCAGCCCATGTAAATATGTCACGCGAGTTCTCGCATATTGACGAAACAGACCGGTCATTGTAACTTTCTAATTTGTGCAGAGAAGAACTTTGACTATTTGCAGATGCTACAGGGGGGTAATACACGTAGAAATTAAGTGACGTTGATAACAAAGGATGATATACATTCTTATACTGACTGATGACCATGTTGATAATGTTGGTCATCTTGAATGTGTTTCAAATGGCTCCGTATCGAGAATTATTTGATTGATACAACAGTATTTTTAATATGCTAATTGTTATGGTTGAATTCAAAACCAATAGGTTTTTTTCCCATTTTGTTCCTAAAATTTCATACTAACTGCCATCTTCGCTAGCCAACTTTCCGATATGTTAACCTTATCTATACTTTAGCGGATCAAATAGGTATTTCAGTGCTTTGTCCTAGCAACGTCTATTGGAGTTCATGAATTGTCTCCCTCAGTATGTAATGTCGACTAACCAACAGTGGTGTATTGTACATCGGCCAAAAATGGTGGAGGCAATTGACTTGAATATGATACTTTATAAGTTTAGCATTGAAAGTATTACTAAGAACCAGAGAGAAGTCATAACAGGTGTGTTTGAGGGAAAGGATATGTTTGTACAAACACGGACCGGCAGTGGAACATTGCTTATTTATAAGTCCATTCCAGTCTTGTGCTCACCTAGACTCAATCATGTAAGAACAGTGTTCAAATCTGAACACTTGGTTTTGGTTGGATGCGGTGGCTTGCGGCTGCAGCCAATCAAATTCACAAACCCGAAACACTGAAATATCTGTTCGATCCGCCAAGGTATAGATAGGGTTAACACGTCGGGATTTTGACTAGCGAAGTTGATCAACTGCTGGCCACCTTAGAAGTAGAGACAGAGTAGAATATGTCCAGTGCTGAATAATAGACTCATATAATGGCTATATAGTTAAGTCCGAATTGCTATGTACATGAAGAAAAATATGTGTAAAGCCACTGTCCTATGCTGCTGCTAAATGGTACTGGCAATTTCCACTTTTAAGTAGGGGATACGCTCTGACCTTCCACCTCAACAAAATTGTCCAAATATTTAACACGGGGTTGGAATGTCAGATAGAACTTGGCTTACTGTGTGTGTGTGTGTGTGTGTGTGTGTGTGTGTGATTAGGATTTTTAACGTAGCTTTAACAATTTTTCAGTCATATCTCTACGATGTCTGTAGTGTGGCCGCTTATAGTGATGTCTAGCACTGGGGCATCATGCCGCAGACATGTAGCATGATGTCCCACCAAGTCACATTATCCAGACACCAGGCTGACCAGTCCTAACACTAACCTCTTAATGATGAGCGCCTAGCGAGGCAGCTGTAAGTACCATTATTGTAAGTCTTTGGTATGACTCGGCCGGGGTTCGAACCCACTACCTCCAGCTTCCAAGACTGACGCTCTAACCACTAAGCCACCGGAGCGGTCTACGGTAAATGTAAAAGGTGCGCATTCTTGTTCACACTTTACCACTTTTTCGTTTTCTTTCCAAAAAGAGAGGATGTACCGCTCCGGTGGCCTAGTAGTTAGAGCGTCCGCCTCGGATGCGGGAGGTCGTGGGTTCGATCCCTGGCTGAGTCATACCAAAGACTTAAACAAAATGGTACTAACAGCTGCCTCGCTTGGCGCTCAGCATTAAGAGGCTAGTGTTAGGACAGGTCGGCCTGGTGTCAGGAAAATGTGACTGGGTGGGACATCATTCTACATGTCTGCGGCACGCTGCTCCAGTCCTAGACATCACTATAAACTGTCACACTGCAGACATCGTAGCGATATGACTGAAAAATTGTTAAAGCTACGTTAAAAATCAAAATCGCACACACACACACACACACACACACACACACACAGGATGGCAATAGGCTCAGGGTAATACATTTCATGCATGTCAAGACTATCTATGTAAAATGTTTCATAACAAACACATGTGGACGATTTCAGGAACATTTATTTTAACGATGCATCGCTGAAGAACTGAGTGACGGTATAAATTTGCGAACTTTAAATAATATATGAACATAACTAAATAATAGATATTTGCAATATTAATGCCACATTTATGGTTTACAACATTTTATCACGTAAGTATGAACCGGTTGAACGTCTGCAATCGACAATATATATATATATATATATATATATATATATATATATATATATATATATATATATATATATATATATATATATATATATATATATATATATATATATATATATATATATATATATATATACATATATATATATATATATATATATACACACACACACACACACACATACATATATATATATGTGTGTGTGTGTGTGTGAGAGAGAGGGAGAGAGTGTCTGTCTCTCTGTCTCTCTGTCATCGCAGATTCATCCATTAATTGTGAGCGTGCCACTAATGACCGTCACTGGTGAGGTTAAACAAAGTGTATTCAGTAAATAAGTAAATACACACATAGACTTGTGTATACTGACGCGAAGCGGCGTCATTGACTGGTCAACTTGAGGAGGTGACCGGATCATGACCTCATTTACTGCACGCATGCCAAAAAGATTAATCCTATATAGATAGGTAGATTACTGACGTTAAACGATGATAAATCCGACTACAGAGCCTATAGCTTATACTTACAGACGCGAGAGATTTATTAACCTGGTCCCAAAAAATACGTATGCAGACCAGACTATGTAGTCCGGTCACGAAGAGGATACAAAATATTAGTCGGTCGGTTTCGAAAATCGAGCTGAGCGACACTGTCAATACAGCAATGCTGACATGGACATAACTTAGTGGTCAAAATTAGCAGTCATCCGGAATACTTCCGGATTATCTAAGACAGTTGCGCTGTTGTTGTTGTTGTAGGATTTAAGGCCATTTTTCAGCACACGATAGGCTATACATGGCGGCCAGTATTAATGGTGGAGGAAGAACCCGGGAAAACCCCGGAAAGAACCACCGACCCACGAGAAGCTACTGGCAAGCTTTCCCACATGCCCACATTGGCTGAATCCGAGACTCGAACCCACGCAGACAGAGGTGAGATTGCAGTGATCCGTAACGAATAGCGCTTTAGACCACTCGGCCACTCGGGGCCCCCATTTGCGCTGTATTTTAAAACTTGCTTTAACTGACACCTCCATAGAAAGGTCACCCACTCATAATGGATACTATTTATGTGTTCCTTTTTGTTAATTTTCATTTAACTTTTACACTGTATCAAAAAGAGCCTGTCAATAAATGCAGATTGTTGTGGTTTATATAGCGTCCATTATGTACAGGTATGACTGTATATTTACAAGAACACTGATCACTTCGTACGTCATACTGAGTTGAATATCTTGTAGCCGGGTTTAATCTTCTATATTAGTATTCATGAGACACAGTTAAAATTGACGAAGAATCAAACATGTAGTCCGTTAGGCAACTGAATTGAATCCTTTAGCTTGAAACTTAGTTCTTCGTTACCTTCAGCATCAAGTTGAACCCAACTAGCTGAAACACCAAAAATTTAAATCTTTTATTCCTGTAGAAATATTCATGCAAAATCGTATAACCTCAACCCTTTGTCTGTTTGTTTGTTTGTTTGGTATTGGGAAGGGGGGGGGGGCTTATCACAGTTTTGTTTTTGCTTCTGAAAAAAAGGACTCATTTAGAGTCGAAAGCTCTTAGGCAAGTTAGAAACTAGTTTTGCACTGTTTGTTGTTCTTAAAACATGTGATCTCTTGCTGATCCAGTGCACTTATAAGGATTGTTATTCGCCATATATTCCAACTATCACACAAATTGTTTGTGCGCCATCATTTCCATCTATGATAATCTGGTGAACATTACACATTATTGATGGGAACAGAAGGGGCAAACATAGGAAGCGGGCTGGCAGCACATTATCACAACCGTCTGCTTGAGGCGGCTGAACACGTCGGAATGTCCTTGTCACATACGTCGTGTCAAAATAATGTAGCAATGCCTCAACTTATGCCTGAATATTGGTATGAAGAAATCGCGTGCTGCCTCAGACATCATCCACAGGGAGAAAGGCTTGGGTTCCTTAGATACATTGCCGTGCCTCTGACGTCTACTGTTTCGCTTCATAAAGTCGATTTTCCCTATGCGATCCCTGACTGGATGTGCAGCATCAGGTGGGAAGGGACAGTTTCGTAAATTGGCCCCATCCTATTTCTCAACTTGGCTATGGTGCGACATTTTGAGCTGTTATTGTGTAACAATTAAAGATATGGAAAGATTTATGGATTTAGTCTTTCCGGCTTGTGGTGTTCTTAAAACTGATGTGAGGCATGTACACCTCATGTAGCCACTGCACAGGGTGTAGCCAGTGAAATACCAATAGTCGGCTAGGAAGCAGAGCTAGCCACTTATAGCAGTAGAATATCTATATTTTAAAAAAAATGCCTGGATGACAAGTATTTTGTATTGCACCAAGCTATTAAGTACATAATCTTCTTTTCAAAATTATCACCCAGGGAAGGGCTTGAGTCTGCACTGTGAAGATCGCGTATTCTATAAAATGGCCTTCGGACATGAAAAGTACATGGGGGGGGGGGTGCATCAACTTTTTATTCTATGCATTTCCACTGACTTGTTAGGTCAAGTGAATGATATTTAATATTTTGCTTTATTATACCTATCCCAAAATATTGATCTTTTTGACCTGACTTATGTTTTTTATGAAATTTTATATCTGGCAGGTGTACGCAACATTAAATTTTTGCAACAAAAAAAAAACTGTCCCTTGCACCCTCATGCATCACACTGGGCAGGACCTGAGCAGGCCTATCCCTTGAATTCAAAGTTTGCGCACGTACACGGAGTCTAAACTTAGCTATCTCATCAAGGTTGGGATCAGCGTCATAATTGACCTATCGCCACTTGTCAGTACTTTCTGATCAATTAATCAATCAGCGAGCGTAAATCAGACATTCCTCCAGACATTGCTTACGTCCGCCATTTTCCTCCCATAACCTGCTTCTGGCAATAATGTATTGATAATGGTAAATATGTTCAATATTTGCTATGATTTCTTGATTTCTCGATCGATAAGGGTGAAAAGAAGGCAGTAGGATCCTTGCAAGTCTCGGTCGATAGCCAGATCGTCTAAATGGAAGAATTAGATGTATTCATTTCCCGAAACACAGACAAAACTTCGCTGGCTAAAGACTTTTTTGTGGTCGCGTGTACGACAGCTAATTATGGAAATTATTGATGGCATGTTTGTTTGCATAAAAGTATGTAGAAAAGCATGTCCCTTCGATGTCTTGAAAGAAAAAAAAAGAACTGAAATTGAAAAATTTATGTAAAATAAACGTTTCTAGAATATAGGTGGAGACCCCCCCCCCCAAACTTTTATGTATATTATTTTTCTTGAATAGAAATCACTGAGGCCTAGACGGCATTATTTTAAAGTTTGAAAATTTACACTTTAATGTTGGCTTGTCCCTAAAACAGTGATTTATCGTCTCGATCTTTCAGATTCTTGAGTGACTCGTTTTATTTTCTCATTGACTGGTGGAGAGGTGGGGATACATAAATGTAATAATAAAGAAAAAGAAAAACAATCGTTCCAGATAATTATCGTCCGATATATCACCCGATATATTAAGCATGCATTTACATGTCTACATTAACAGACATCATTGATCAAAATTCCATCTAACGAACATAGTAGAACTTTAAATTTTTTATGTACAAACAGTATACTTCTAAACAGTAATTATTTACGATTTTGTTATTAATTTTTAATTTGTTTACTTCTAAGGCATTATAAACATAAGCAAGATAAAATTAATAAGGATAAGATTATTTACTAAATACATTAGCATATTTTAGAGCGAATTTCCTTTATATGAATAATAAATAAGTTCTCGGGCAGCTTTAACGTTTATTTTTATTCTTTACTGAAATAAAACACTTAGATTATTACTGTACGAACTTGAACTACAAATATAAATATTGTCTACAAACATAAATATTGTCTGTTGCAGTATAATTTATGCAACTTTGACATTTTAAGAATAATACAAATCATTTTCAACAAACATCGCTTAAGCTGAAACACATTTCGTTACTTAATGATGCATGTTTGTCGGAGTTAGCAGGGCGTCATGTCACGTGATTCTAGTAACTGCGTCCTTGCGTTGGCGTGCCTTGTTTTGGGTACACTGCCATCGCATCGGATGCGGATTTTACTCACACCTTCTTCGTGTACATGTAACCACATGCACAACTTTTCACCATCCTTATTACTCCTGATTATTTCCATACTGATCATTGTTGTTGTTGTTGTTGTAGGGTTTAACGCCATTTTCCAGCACAAGATTGGCTATACATGGCGGCCAGTATAACTGGTGGAGGAAGAACCCTGGAAAACCCAGGGAAGAACCACCGACCCACGAGAAGCTACTGGCAGACTTTCCCACGTACCCACGCTAGCCGAGACTTGGACTCGAACCCACGCAGACATAGGTGAGATGGCAGTGATCCGCAACGGTGAGCGCTTTAGACCACTCGGCCACTCGGGGCCCCCCATACTGATCATTAAGTTTCAAATTGTTTTACACGCCGAACATACATCTTATTATACGACGATTTATGACGAATAACATGGGGAAATCATATTTCTCCAACAAAAACAATAATTCCCAAAATCATGTTGATATTTTTCTAAATACGGTATATGATAAAATGCAATGTTAAAAACGTCGCGTAAGGATTTAATGCGATGGATTACAAGTGTTTGGAGCGTTGCTCATGATAGCGAAAGTACACGCACGTGCAATACACCGATAAACGGTTTCATCAGCGCTGCCATTTGTTTAGCAGAGTCCGGATATAAGAATAACCTTTCCAGGCTCTGTATAAAATGCCAGTAAACAAGAAGTTAACTTGTGATCTTGCAATTAGTTCAAATTGAAAACAAACAACTTCATGATGCATGAATGAAATTTTTTATTCGTTTTAAATACAAGTAAGAAAGGCTTTTTAGAAACAAATTAGTATTAAACAATGGCTTCTGAAATAAAATATTGTTTTTGACTGAAAAAGCTGTGATGTGTGTTTCATATTTCACTGATTTTAAAATTAAGTTAGGCTGTTTTTATTTTTCATTTTTTTAAATAAACATTATCTATAAATCAAATAATATTTCCAGCACTTGAAAGTACTGGGTAAAACCGGCTCAATTATAGTCTGACTATACCAACCCGTTTGTTTGTTTGAATAGTCCGTTAAGCATAAAATGTGCAGGGGATGCCAATATTAGTGCCATTCTGGTCACAGTCGGGTTATAAATTATAAATCAATGATTCAGTTGACTTAGTTATGTGCACTTTTTATCACATTAAACATTTTCATTATTGAAATCGGTAGAGGATACAAACAAACGGGGATGTATAGTCAGACTATAAATACACAAATCACATTCGGCAATGTGATTTTTGTTAAAACAAATTTTATACCATTGAGGAAAAACTCGAAGGTCGGCAATGAGAAACAGAGACATTCCGCCAAATGGAAACACATTTTGTATTATTAGTTGTATTTGCCTAAATCAAATACTACTTGACTTCCTACAGTTAAAGCTTCACATCACACGTCAATGTCATTTGTTTTAAATACTCGCAATTCAAGAACAACAACTCTTGTGTTACTCTACAGTGTACGCATGCGTACTTTGAAACTGTTTATCGGTGTATTAGTCTTTAGATCAAACAGTCTTTATTTCCTTGTCTGTTAATGTTTAACACATAGCCCACACGTCTTCTATCTACTCTAAGAGCACCGACACAAAACTTCAAAGGGCCCAAGCCGACACAAAGGTCTATATTTATTATGGTTTTAAAAGTTTGATAAAAAGAAGAGCTAACTAAAATTGGGGAGAAGATTTTGTCCTATCATTCATTTTGCGGAGGGGGGTGGGTGGGATTTTGCCAGTTCCCTTACAAGTCAGTTGAAATGTTTTCGAGTGAAAGTCTGTTTACTTGGATTCTTTGCATTTTTGCCAGAAATAAGGGTAAACCAAGGCGCTTGCAAATAATAACAGTAGCTGAAAGGAGACATGGTGCCTAGAACTGACCTAGCCAGATATGTATAATACGGTAGTATTTGCCAACGCAAGCTGGCGATCGCCAGAGGCGCCATCATGATGAAATCATTACCGTCAGTTTACACTTCCTAAAGGATACTTACACGTGTAACCTAATACATTAAACTGTTAACTAATGTAGGAAATGTGGTTCCTATTATTCTGTTACTGCAATCTAAGTGTATTGTCTGGAATAAATAGGTGAACGAGTCGAAAGACGTGCAGTTTTTATCAAAATAGCAAGGCCAAGTGAAGCACACAAATACCGCAGACAGATCATGGGGTCAACATAAGCGCAAGCCAAAAAAAAAAAAAAAAAAGTAAATAAGGATCACAGACTAGTGCTGGAATTTTCACACGGTGCCATGCGTTTCATGGAAGGTTCAACAGGACACATATTCATCCGACTCAAGTCCAGCTCCCACATGGTTACGACAAAGCTGGAATTTGTTGCGCTTTTGAACAGGAATACATTTAGGTTTTATGCTGGGAGCCGAACCAATTAATGTTGCTGTTCTCATTCGTTGCGTGACAATGACGTTGATGCTAGCATTTTTTCTACTCGATGTCCGTTTTCCTTACTTTACATTTTGCTTTTCTGTAAAATGACACCCTCAAACCGCTATAAAAAACGCACATTTTCTTTCCGATTATCGAGACCTTTCACAAGGAATATTAAATACTATTGGCTTTCCAAAATGCTTGAAGGCTCTGCAAAATTTAATTAATTGCTTGATTTGAAAGAAACTATGTAAAAAATAATTAGTGGCAACCGGTATGAGATATATTTCAGATAATCCAAGAAGCAGGAACATTCATTTCGTGTTGAGCGTAATTGGAGTTCAGGGGTCAAGGAAATTCCTACAGTGTAAAATCTGATTTGTGTAGACTAGATTACCTCGCAAGGAGAAAATTTCGCAAAGCACATGAAGCCTCAGTGCAGTTACATGCATGCTCTTTTGTATGACGTAGCTAATGGAATAAGATGTAATGATGGGAATCAACACATGGCTGATAGAAAATAGTCGGGGAGAATTGCTTTTTGGGCTATTTTGTGGTGTGTTATAAAATCAAAACTAATGCCAAGTTATTTCAATTTTTAGAAATTGGCATATATGTATGCTACTTTATTATTACAAAAGCACTTGACATACCATTACGATGATGGATTTTGAATTTTTCAAACTGGGTTGTAAAATAGAACTTCTTGTATCATGATTGCTTATTTTGACGGCGGATCATTCATTGAAGTGCAGCACATTTGTTTTGTATGGGGGGTTCTTTCCATATTATATGACTAGAAACAGTCTATAAACTCACATACGGGAAGCAATTTTCAAGACAAAGACTGAATTCAAATAATTCGGCGCGACCTGTAATTGGATAGATAAGTGCTATTGCAAGTTGCCTCCCTTGCATAGGTATTGACCGTTATATGCTTAAAGAGCCTCGATTACAGTTATTTTTAAAATTCAGTGATGTAGATCATAAAGATTTATTTTCATAAAGAATGAAGATACAGAGGACTTTTTTAAGTATCCGGATCCGACGAAAGCTGACATCGCATAGTATCAAAAAGATGCAATGCTCGGATATAAGCCATGGTAACGTGCCAAAACAATGAATACGTAATAAAATGATTCGACATCGATAAGCGATACTGGAAGTAATTTTTAGTCAGCTGAAACAGTTGTAAGAAAACAATATATAACAATATACCTGCACCGATACAAGACGGTGATTAAATTTTAGCGCCAGTTCGTCAATGCGTCACTTCGCCTGATCATATGAAATTCGAATGTATTTCGAGTACATCTCAGTGACTAGGGTTTAAATACCTTCCGAAATTAACATACTCTAAGCTTTGACGCGGAGCAATCAATAGAGAGATACGGAGCACAGAGTACGTACAAAATGTTTTTTAAAATTTAATACAAATATTTGTATTAATATCTAAAATATGGAACATTCAAAATCTTCATTATTTTGACAACATTTAACACTCAACATCTCTTTGATAACTCTTTCGTGCTTTTTTGACAAATATTCTAGATTAAAATTTAATTTAAAATTATTCGAAATAATATGTTTAGAAAAGAAAGAACGTTTGACAAATATATCTATGATTATATTCTAAGTAATGAAACTGAATATTATTTAACTGATTTTGAAGTGAAACTAGATTCTGATATTATTTTTTATGGAAATGGTCGTACATGTTACTTTCAACAATGCATTCGTGTAATCTGTATTTAAATAAATTTTAACAATGACGAAAGAGAAAGAACATTTGACAAAAATATATACGATCGGATTCTCAGTGATGAAATTGAAAATTATTTCAAACATTATGAACTAGCTTTGAGTCTGATCTTTTATTTTGTAATGGTCATGCATTATATTTTAAAAAACGCATTGTGACTAAACACATTAATTACAATAAATAATGACAAATGTAGATTGACCCTTACTGGACCTTTGATCATAAAATGATGCATAGGTGGTCATAAGTTCACATATGTAGGTATGTATGAATGAATCCAACAATCATATCTGTCTGCTGTATTTACATATATACTGTGTATATATATATATATATATATATATATATATATATATATATATATATATATATATATATACACACACACATTAAGCTAAACGTTAATTTGTTTGCCATCGTCTTTTCATTCATTATGTATATCCACCATTTTTTGATGCATCCATGCATACAATTTGAGATACATCTCCGTTTGGTATACAGATGTCAATTTGTAATATAATTTCATGTATATACATTGCATTTCAAAATAGAACTCCAGTGGGTCTATGCAGTTTACTGAGTGTTTATTTCTGATTTCCGAGAGAGGTTTGCCAGTGCACTTTACACCCTTTACTTCGACATTGTTCCTTCATCTTTTGGGGGATAAGCGCATGATTAAATGGGTTAGGTTGCTGGCGCACGAGAGCCGAGAGATCTGTGCCCTTACTAGCGCCTTGGTTTCAGTCATTTACACGGATAGGGTAGAACAACTAGGACAAACTTTCGGGGGCCCACGGCTGTCACAATGTATAATTCATAGGGGTTACTGGAGAATTTTTCAAAGAGCCCACAAAACCCTGTCCGCGGCCCTGATTTCAATTGGTGCTTGGAACGAATATTAACTCTCTAATATGTTGGGGGCGATGAGGCGTGTATAATCAGGACATCGACGCGGAGGCTGACAACCTTTACTGAATTTAGTTATAAAATAGGCCTCTTAGTGGGCAAATGTTTACGACAAAAACGTAAGCTGCTAAAAAAAAGTACAACTATTAACTCTGAAACTCACAGCTGTAATCACTATCTATATTACGTCTTTAGAATAAAATAATATCTTATCGCTGCATGACTCGCTGATGTAAATTAAACGTGATATTTTTGGGTGGTGTGGTATGATTCTCAAAAACCAGTAAGTACAGTCAAGAGGAAGGAAAGAAAGCAAAATCATCATTAGAAACATTGGTTGAACCCATGGCCGCAGATGTGTGTATAGAATACGTTTCCTTCGTGCTGTCGATGTCCTTAAAAAGAAATAAACAGAATAACAGAGGCATGACCTGCAGAAAAAACTTGATAAATAGCCGACTAGCTACACGTAAAATAAATAAATAGATAGATAGATAGATAGATAGACAGACAGAGAGAGACAGATAGAAGCACGACATGCAGAAAAAAACTTGATAAAATGCCGACTAGCTACATGTAAAATAAATAGATAGATATATAGATAGACAGACAGGCAGATATAGATAGATAGATTGATTGATTGATTGATTGATTGATTGATTGATTGATTGATTGATTGATTGATGCACGAACTTGTAAGTAAATATGTTCCTATGATAAACACCGTAACATTATTAATTCAGTGTTAATTCTTTGCACCTGGATGAACCTGCAGTCACCAACCGGAAGATACACTTGGAATTACAGACATAGAACACTTTTAATATTAGGGTCTGGCAAACTTGACAAATACCAAAATCGTCAATATTATGCTAAGCAATGTGATATTCATACCAGTTAGATTTATTACCATAAGTAACTTCTTGATAGGAGTTGTCGAGCTCGAGGTCGAGGTCGAGAGAGATTTGAATAGGTGGCAGGGCTACCATGGATAATATTATTTAAAGCTAAGAGAGAGAGAGAGAGAGAGAGAGAGAGAGAGAGAGAGAGAGAGAGAGATGAATAGGTGGCGGGGCTACCAAGAATATTATTATGTATAGCTAAATAGGAAGGGTCGAACAAAGACTTCTCAATGAAGCTTCCCGTAGACTCCTGTGTTGTGCATATTCTTATCATCATTGACGAAATTGAATAAAGATAATTTGAAATGGACGACAAAATTTCAAAATATTCTTTGACTTCGCGTGACTTCTAACCTGCAATTAAATATACGTCAAAGTCATTATACTGGTCCAATATATTTATGAGTACCCAATTAATCTCTTTGAGGGTAATACTGAAACTGTACTGAAAAATCCAGCTGACTCTGACGATTATCAGCTTCTGACCAGGTGCCACTATGAGAACGTAACTAAAAATATTCTTTATGGCCTGTGCGTTCAAACCAAAGCACCTGACACAATCCTACTATCCTTGAAAAGAGGCCCAATAACTGATATCGTATCGATAAGGAAAGGATAGAAGGAAATAAATAGACGATGTAATAAAGGTAGAAATGAACAAAGACTACCCTCGATAGAAATTAACAAATAGGACCGTCATTCGAAATTAACAAATAGAACCATCGATAGAAATGAACGAATAGAACCCTCAATAGAGATAAACAGAACCCTCAGTAAAAATGCACGAAGCCTCGAGAGAATTTAACACATAGAACCCTCGATAGAAATGAACAAATAGAACCCTCAATAGAAATGAACAAATAGAAATGCCCTCATCAGATACCAAACCACGTAAGCCAGCAGATTTAATACCCAGATGTCACAAACTTACCGCAGATATTAAGAAGCAATGGAACCAGACTGTATCAGCCGAACGTCTGTAGGATATATTTTCTGAAGTTGCTTCCCGAACGTCTGTAGACTATATTTAGGACGTTCCTTTCCGAACGCCTGGAGGACGTTCCTTTGGTTACATTATTACGTACCGTAGACCTAAGAGTCTCAGGGACAACCTTGTACGTGCTAAGTTAACTTCGGACAGGATTGCACATGCAGGCACATACGGTTACAAAGATACAAGCTGCCTAATCTGCAAGCATATACTCTATTAAGGAGGCTTATCACCAAATTATGTGCCTGTATTTTATATTAGTAGAATGATATATATTCTGCATCTTTATATCTGGAAATAGTTCTGTCTAAAGTGATATGCGTGATATTGGAATACTGCAGTCTGATTCTTCAAATTCCATATCAGTATTTTTAATATTACACACGTCAGCATTCTACATTGCATCAATCCATTTTTAAGTCTCTTCTTTGGATTCTGATAATTCGTTTGATTACATATGATTCACCATAAGTGTAAAAATACATAGCATCGTAAAAATTACAATGCAACACAGTGAAATTTACAAGTATGGGGTTAGCATAATGCAAGCTGGGATGTTGTAATCAACGCCCTCTGTTAACATACGTTGGATATTATTATAATGACCCATCCTGACAACAGATGGGACTCTTTGATTAATTACTGAAGAAGAGCAACTGTCCTATGTCGAATATGTTGCAGTTTCTAAGCATGGAAAACATAGCCACATATCACCTGCTCAACCATCACTCATTGTTTAACTTCCCACATATCCCCTGTTCAACCAACACGAATTATCTTGCCACATATCCCCTTGACATATATCCCCTGTTCAACCAACATGCATTATCTTGCCACATATCCCTCTTCAACCAACACGCATTGTTTAACTTGCCGTATCTAGTAAACGAGAATGATTGTTTTATATCTTCGTTTCCTCAGTATACTGCAAAGAGTACAATCAATAATACAGAGAATACAGCAAACATTGAGAGTAACTGTAATTAGAGGTGAGAAAGAACTTACATTGTACACGTGAACAGACATAGATATATGTATATATGGTGAAAAGTCACCATGAAAACTAAAGAAAATTAAAAATCATTCCTAAGAGAGTATTCACCAATTCAGTATTATATATTGAATCTAAGTACTATGCACATGCACCCCAAATTTATCAATAATAACAGACCAAAACTTGACACTGTCTTGTGTAAGAATGGATAGAAAATGATCAACCACTGAGGTACTGACTGCTTGAAAACGAGTACATGCAGATTCTTCAAGAGACGAGACAAGTTTTGTCACAATATTGGCAACAAGCCGACATGACTCAAGAGATTCCGGAAAATGTTTTCCTACTTCCCATACTACAGAGGGAACCAAACTGCCATTAAGCAACAAATTCTGCAATAGAATATGAAAAATATCGTCGCAAAGTCTAACTTTTAAAGTATTTTCGTTTAAGAAATGGAATTTAAATACTTTTCCATTCATATATATTAACCAGGAAGACATTTCAACTCAATGACATGTTTTAGATCAGATTTATTTATTTATTTATTTATTTATTTATTTATTTATTTATTTCCCGCAAGAGGTTAAAGGGGAACAGGAACTGGTCATTGCAATCGCCAAAATGGGATAATCATAACATATAGATATTCACGTAGATATGAACGCATGATTCTCTCCATTTGTTCGTCTGTGTGTTCTGTGCTGCTTTTAAATATATCCCGTAGCAATGTACTGGCTGAAAATTTACCAGATTTATTTCATAAGTTGATGGTATTACAAAGATATGTCGCAGAGGTATATGATTCTCGCTTTCTGTCAATGGAATCCAGTATATATATATATATATATATATATATATATATATATATATATATATATATATATATATATATATATATATATATATATGTAACAACGGAAAATAGTATCTAGCTGATATTTTATTTTGTTATAAATAGTTATATTTATCTGCAACAAAATCACAACCGCCTTTTGCCCACCCCCCCCCCCCATGTAACCAATGGTAAATTCTGGTAGACATGAATATCAGCCCGTAGTAAGGTCATTTACATCATGAACACAAAGAAAAAACAAAAAATTGGATATATATATATATATATATATATATATATATATATATATATATATATATATATATATATATATATATATATATATATATATATATATATATATATATATATATATATATATATATATATATATATATATATATATATATATATATATATATATCAATCACTAGTATTTTTTTTACATTGTATTCAATTCAGCCAGGGATGTTTAATTAAAAACAAATGATTCTATTCACTCTACAAAATCATAAGAAAAACATCGAGATTTTTAAACTTTTTATTACATACAATACACGGATTTTGTGACCTAATCACTTGAAATATCATTAGAACATATGTTGGAGGTACTCAACTAGTTGTAATTGTGTTTGAACATTACAATTATGAGAATATTCTAAATGCATATCTAATGTCTAAATAAATCTAGGACCTTCTCGTCTAACTGTAATTGTCAATTGAGTGTTTCCAGTTTGAACACTCCTCTCTTAACTGTAAAGCAGGGATAGCATACACAAGCCACGGGTTAATTTTGGTCAGGTATTATTAAGACGAAAATCCTTGGCTGATCTCTTAGACCTTGGAATCAGTAAATTTCTTTACTATTGCCAGTACAATGGCTCGAAAAAAAATCCCCCAAAACAAAATTGTGTCTGGCTCTAGTTTGACAGGATTGTTACTCCAGGAAAACTGGATGTCGTGCGATATTTAAGAATTGTAATACAGGTGTGCAGGAAATAGTTGCGCGTATGAAATACCAATATGAAATTTACCAGGAGACACAGCAGTAGTGACATGGAAGCCACCCCTGTAACTGATAAAGTAATCACTCCTGTTACATTTAAGGCAGCAAGAAAATTTTAGGCTTCTCCAGTTCGGTAAATATCACAGAAGCGGCTTAAACAAGGTCCTGACATTGACAACTTTTGATGCAGACGTCAGCAAGCACGAAAGCTACATTAGACCACAGATGCTCGACGCGAGCTTGATGTTAAGTAAAAAAAAAAAACAATCATCTAAAGGAAAAAATCATACAGAGTGACAAAAAATACCTTAGATTACCCCCATGACCCGTTCTGACATAGGACCCTCTCTATCATAATATATAAGAGAGAAGGTACGGAACTTCCAAATACTTCGCTCCACCGATTTCCTTCTGCTATTTCCGTCTTTAAAGGCACACGACCATACTATATGGCTTGTTTTACTTCTGAGATATTTTTCTATCCATCAAGCCATCATTGACTTTTCTGCGTTGTACCAAACTGAAGTTACATCTCCGAAACGTGCGATTTTCGCGAAGTTCATCATTGTGGACACTTCCGTGCTCCTATGATAATAAGTATAACCTTTTGAGCCAATCATATTTCGGCATTGACGTGCGTGCCGCCTATTTTGAAAATAGAGATGCATGTATACGATGTGTTGTGCAATGAAGAAGTTAATGTATAATTCTTGCATGGAACAAGATTCCTAAAGTTGAATGGAGTTAATGGTAAGTAAAAAACTAACTTTTGCATCAACTGCTGTTCTGTAATTCAAGAAGGGATGCACCATAGAGTTGAAAACATTGTTCATATCGCTCTTGTCACCGGTTTTCAGATGAGCACGGAAGTGTCCACAATGATAAACTTCGCGAAAATCGCACGTTTCGGAGCTGTAACTTCAGTTTGGTACAACGCAGATAAGTCAGTGATGGCTTGATCGATAGAAAAATATCTCAGAAGTAAAACAAGCTTAACATTAAGCTCGCGTCGAGCACCAGTGCATTAGACATACAATTGTCCTGCTTCCTTTATGCCACTAACACTGCCGTCTCAGCTATGGGATATCAGGAGCTTGTCAAACTGTTAAACACAAAGCACCTTGCCTAAATCAGAGATATACATTGGAAATGTTGCATTATCATGTAGCGATTTGAAACATTTTCAATCTGAATTTTAGTGTTTGTATTAATCTTTCATTTTAATGACTTTAAAATATAACATTATGAACAACGTACATATTTTGCAAATAAATTCACAATCTAAATCTATTATGTCACTCCATCCATGATCACATTTCATTGAAATGAAAATATCTGATTCAATTTTTTGTAAAACTCGATTGTCTTGATTTTAAAAAGTAAACAATCGTGACTTTTTAAATCCTTATTTCAGTAAAACGTGGCAGCTATTTACTGACCAGGCAAAAGAGGCTCGCTGTCCAGCTGATCTAGATTCATACATAATTCATATAGAGGATGGTCATCATAATGTAAGCATCGATGAGCAGTCTAAATTATAGTCGGAATAAGAATAAGGATCTTAATCCATTGACTTGTCATCAATGACATTATCAAAAGTAGCCCACGATTCAAAAGATGAGGCTGTGGTATCGTTCGTATAGTGGCTCATAAAATTAGGTCGGCGGAAAGATGAGTTCCAGCAATGGATTACTGGAATTTGATCAAATGCATCAGTATCAAACGAATACAGCTGACCAGTTGTAGTTTGCTCATCACAACATCGTGAATGATACCCGTGTCTCTAGCTTAGTCAGTTTTTACACCATCGTTTCGAAGTGTATGTACTATTTACCGAATTCAAGTATCTGCTGCGTCATCTTGTTTTCTTTTTACACTAATTAACATTTTTATTTAAGATATGTTTGTGATATAACTTGTGCAATGAGTAGACCATGTTTGCTTACATGTAGCACGCGACGGCTCCCATAGCTGCAAGCCATGAATGAACTCTTCAATATATCCAGAGGCAACACGGTTGATGTATACAGACCACTTCTTCAGAATATATCGAATGAGAAGTTTTGATCTGATTGTTGAAAAGAATGTTGAAATCGGTCGTGGGCGAATTGAATTCGGTAACTTTTGTTACATTATGCCATGCTAACGTGAAAATTTATTCAGCTGCCGGGAAATTCACTGAGCGACGTGAAAATTCACCGAGCTACAGTCTCGGATATCATTCGCGATGCTGAGCTGAATGAGCTATAACAGTAAGGTCATGGTCGTAGCATGCATCCTGTTTGCATATTCGATGCGAATTATGTAACCCAGATATCGTTTTCGTTTGAAAGTTTGCTTTTGACTAATTGTTTTTCTGGTAGTATTTGATTTTTTTAACTTTCGGTGACTTCCAGGCATAGAGATACCTCCACGTGCTATCGCAAGGAACAGGAAGAAGCACGTGTCATCAGACATCGCATAGAGGAAGAAGAATCTTTATTTGGAGTTACAAGCATCTAGTGAACGCAAACTACACTGGTCTACAGCCAAAATGATTCTGAAATAAATGTAGTCAAACTTTACTAATTTTGGGTCACTAAGAATAAATATGATGCTTAAAATTGTTGATTGGCTCTAGTTTTAAAGATATGACACTCGGTCAATATATACGACCCTTGACTTGGCAATGGCAGAGGATAAGTGAGTAATAAAGGGAAGGGATCTCAATTTAAACCGGAAACGACTAAACACATCTTTGACTGGATCTATAAATAAATATATGACCGGGTTTGGATAGTACTTGCTTTTTAGGCAAAACAATGAATGACGCAATCTGAAGCTGGTATTGCGTCACACATGATATGAATTGCATCATGTAATTCGTAGAAGTCATGGATGATGCAGTTATAACTAAGCCTGCGTCACTCTGCTGAACAAATCGTCTTATATCAGCTCTAGAAATCATACAGTGTCGTGCTCTCTTATTTGTCAGTATTTGATTTTGCAAATGGACACATTTCTTTCTAGCCAAAGTGAGCAGAGATGCCTCGTACTTGTGTGAAGATTGCAGATAACTTCTGCTATGTTTTTGGTGAAGAGACTTTGTATCACGAAAGCGCAGTATAACTACTATGGTTAAGAAAGCCTATTTTCTTAATTTTGGCTGCAAAATTGGAGATCAGGACAAAAGGCGGGCCCCAAACATATGATGCAACACTTGCGCAACAAATCTTTGGCAGTGGTTGAACACGAAAAGGAAATCTATGCCAACTGATTATATCAACACTACTTCTGCATGGTTCCTCAAAGCTGGGAAAGGTGTGTTAAAGAAGAAAAAGTGGACTGTGCATTATCCAAACATTCCATCAGCTATATGCCCAGTACGCCACGGAGAAGGACTGCCGGTTCCTGATGCACCATAATCATTCTCACTTGAGTCAGACGAGGAAGATGAAGATGATGAAACTTTTAGTCCTGAACCATCAATGTTACATGACCCATATTTTGTCCCATCCTCATTTGAGCCACACCTCATAACACAAGGTTTACCTGAATGACCTTGTCAGTGATTTGGAATTATCCAAGAGTAAGGCAGAACTGTTGGGCTCCAGACTACAGCACAGGATTATCTTAGCAGGTGATGTTACGGTTTCCATGTTCCATGACCCTCGAAAGGGTTGTATCCCATTCTTCTTCATGGAAGGTGATCTACTAGCCCGTAACAACATCGATGGTGTGATGACAGCCCTCAACATCGTTCATAATCCAGATGAGTGGAGACTGTTCAATGATTCATTAAGGACGAGTCTTAAATCTGTTTTGCTGGAAACGGCAACGTTTTGACATCAATTCTAGTTGGTCATGCAGTCCATATTAAGAAAACCTATGAAAACATTAAACAACTTTTGAGGTGCATAAACTATGACCAGTGGCAGCTTTGTGGCGATTTGAAGGTTCTTGCCTTCTTGCTTGGTCTGCAGACTGGATACACAAAGTACTGCTGTCTTCTCTGCGAGTGGGATAGTCGTAGGAGAGATTCCTACTACATCAATAGAGATTGGTCACTCCGGTAGTTTTGGAGCCTGGAAGGAAACGTTTTCAACATCCACCACTTATTGAATCAAGAAAGATTGTGTTACCACCCTTGCACATCAAGCTCGGGCTGATGAAGAATTTTGTCAAGGCCATGGAAAAAACACGATCAGCTTTCCAGTACCTCCGTAGAAAGGTTCCAAGGTTAAGTGAAGCTAAGATAAAGGAAGGTGTCCTCAGATTCGTGAACTTTTTCGAGATGATACATTTGACCGTGCACTGCGTGGCAAGGAAAATACGGCATGGAAAGCCTTCCAGTTAGTGGCAACACATTTTCTCGGAAACAACAAGGCAGACAACTGCATGGAGTTGGTGGAAAACCTCCTCAACGCATACAGAAACCTTGGTTGCAAAATGTCACTTAAGATACATTGTTTGCACTCTCAAGAAGATTTGTTTCCACCGAATTGCGGAGCAGTGAGCGGCGAGGACAGCGAGCGATTTGACCAGGACATTGCAACAATGAAGAGATGCTATCAGGGAAAATGAAGCCTATCAATGCTTGCAAACTATTGCTGGATAGTAACAAGAGATTATCCATTTAATGAATACAAGAGACAAGCCAAGAAGTGCCGAGTAGACACAGAATAAGGACTAAACTATGTAATGATATACGCATAATAGGTTTTTGTCGTTTGTTTCATAATACATTTTATTTATATAACCCTTTTGGTGTTTTTAAAGTGTTAAATAAACAGGACATGTGAAATATTATCATGTAAAGCAACCATAAACATATGAAATGACCTAGGTTTACTATTTATGATTAAAACTGGACTTTCTACACAATATACATAGAAGTAAAACCTAAAAACTTTATTTATCTTGAAAACGGTAGCCAGTCAGTTGTTTTAATTGTCATATTTGAATTCAGCACATCAAAATCCATAATAAATAGTACATTTTATCTCTGAAGCAGACGGCTTCTAAAAAAGTGTAGACCAATGTTATATGCGAGTTATTTATCTTGTAATATTACCCTGATTCACGAGTGTCCATCAGAAACAATTCACGGTTTTCTATTTTTCACTTTGTGTTTAATCTTTCTTTTATTATCATAAACATATACAATTTGTAGATTAAATTTATTCGATCGCATAAAATTCGAACCAACTGCTAGACGGATTGGCTTCTCGTGTTTTGATACAAGACCATCGTGAAATTGGCTGGCATCGGACCGGTGGGCCGGTAGCAATTTCCCACAACCCGATCTCCTTTTTTTCCAAGCACTTTATTCAAAATATTGTTTGTATGTTTATTATTGTTTCTTTTTCTATAATAGAACACTCCGGTGTTATGAAATATTTAGGACCGCAATATTCCGAGCGGACACGGTGTTTTGCTTATGTAAAACTAATTTCAGTTTGTCACATAAAACTTCGGTAACAAATAAAGAATAAATCCTAAATTTCAATGTATAAATTAAATGTCTTGTAAAATATAAAACGTTTATACCTACTGTATGATTATCGTATTAGTACGTACGAAATAAGATTTAAATTTTTGCATTTTTATATCTGTGGACAAAGAATTTTAAAAATGTATGAAAACTGCTAGGTATTCATTTATTCTCATAACCGATCCAACATTTGTGAAATAAATATTTTCCAAATGCTTTTTAAAATCTAATACAATGGTTCTTTGTACAAATAATAATTAAAAAAAAAACACGCAATTACGTAGTTTAATCCATCTTTGATTACTTTCGATGATATTTTGTTGTTCTCACCCAATAAAAAACAGACACGCGGTTGGCACATTTTGAGACGGTTTTTCGCCCCATTTTGAGACATTTTAGTTTTCAACTGTCATTCAAGCATGCTAATTGTTATGGCTTGTTTTTTTTTTAAACTCGTTTTTCGTGTTATATGGTGGTTTTCATTCTAGCTCTAACGTGGAGTTTGATTATTTGGCCGTTATACAAATGTATTGCGGCCACATCGTAATACAGTCTCTCCCCCCCCCCTTCTCTCTCTCAATTCCTTGCTATGTTGTCTCTCTGTTATGATGATGACATATTGTCGGAGCTAACTCGCATCGTGGCTTATACACAAATACACACACACACACACACATATAATATATATATATATATATATATATATATATATATATATATATATATATATATATATATATATATATATATATCATTTCGTACTTGCTTACGCTCCATCCTCTCTTCTAAAAGATAGTTATGGATGGGCTTTCTTTTTTGTCTCTATGATTCATATTGCTGTTATTATTATTTCGTTGATAACTATTAATAACAACTCTTTAAACACTGTTCTCAGAAGAAGAAGAAATCGGTGACAATATTTTCTTCAATCCAATATATGGAACGTTTATTCCCAGTACCGACGATGTAAGCCAGCCGCTTTATGAATTGTATCCAACACCAAGACGTACTATAATGCAAGGAAATAGTTCACATTGCAGCTGCATTATTCTCTCTCTCTCTCTCTCTCTCTCTCTCTCTCTCTCTCTCTCTCTCTCATGTTGTGATTTCATTGGCTATGTTAAGGAATTAGGATAGATGCGTGATGCCTGTTGAATTAGATCCCGTTCTGAATAAACTGGTCTCTGATTCAAGCTGTCCGCTAAATGAACCCATCACCCAGAATGTCCCACTGACCGTATCTCGTTTAAACTAGGAACGCTTTGACATAGATGAGTGCGTGTCATTGAAAGACGAAACCATCTTTATAGAATCGCTCGTTGTTAAAAAGGCTACACTGTATAAAATAATCTCACTTATAATATGTATATAGATTGGCAAGATTTATCATTCATTCTACAAGTGTACGTTCTCCAGACTATACGGACTTGCTGAGTAATTTCATGTAGAACGCACTGGGTCGCGCTGACATATCGCATTGACCTTAAATAAGTCGTATGCACTTGCATGATCATTGGTGCGTACTATCATCTAAAAATGTAACGATGAGTGGGGGAAATAATTATTGCTTCAGTGATAAGAAAAAGCAGGATACTTTTTGACTTTGTTGTGACATGCAAGTAAGTACTCACTAGCAATTGATGTTTGCTGTTCAGTGGTTGCTTATATAACCGTCAGTACTCGGAGTTCACATGGGGTCACGCCATGTGTTTGGAAGCTAACGTTAGTCTTTGGTCATTGTGTTTCGTAAAATGGCTACAACAACTTGGATTTGTAACGAGGAACAGAAAGCAAGAATTCTATGCGATGACTTCGCAATTTGTACATCGATTTGAGAACCACAATTGATGGGAAAAGGGAAAGTCCATACGAGGTACGTGCGTGTCAATTTGTTTCATGAAATAAACTCTAATTTGCAAATGTTTCATTGTGAGCCGATTAGCAGTCATAATGAATTTGCATAATAGGACCAGCCGGAGAGGTCATTTATAGGAAATTTAGTGTTTGTAAAACATATATCCTCGCTCTTCTCCATTTTGACCTTCACTCCGATATTTGAGCTTCTTGGGTGGGTCCATCAACTTTAGGTGTACTTCAGGGGAAGATGTCAGCTGAGCATGTGCACTGGTCTTTTCATGCTCATTAAGTGTAACATGATTATAGCGTACAGATCTCAATCTCGATAGTTTACATGTCGTTTATCTGAAGACATTATTATTTTCAGTGTGTGTGTGCGTGTGTGTGTGTGATTTGGAGCTTTAACTTATTTTTAACAAGTTTTCAGTCATATCGCTACAATGTCTGCAGAGTGGCAGTTTATAGTGATGTCTAGAACTGGGGCATCGTGCCGCAGGCATGTAGCATGACCCCACCCAGTCATATTGTCCTAACACCAGGCCGACCAGTTCTAACACTAATCTCTTAATGTTGAACGCCAAGCGAGGCAGCTGTTAGTACTATTTGTTTAAGTCTTTGGTGTGATTCGTCCGGTAATCTAACCCATGACCTCCCGCATCCGAGGCGGACGCCCTAACCACCAGGCCACCGGAGCGGTCTTCGTATTGATTGTATTTAAGGTTATAGGGTGGGTATCTCAGTAGTCTTCAAGTTATGACTCAACGCAGGGCCGGATTATCCATAGGGCAAAGTGGACAACGTGCCCAGGGCCCGCGAGGCTCAAAGGTGTCCCTTATATTATCGACTAATTTCACAGGCAGTGATTGTTAATGGTAGTGTAACCATAACTATGGACAAGGCATGATAGCTATGGTCCCCTATGTTGGCTGTACCAAGGGCCCCTAAAGGCATCAATACCTCCTTGGTGTGTATGTGGCATGCAGTATTTATGTATATATAGGGCGTGGTTCTTAATATCTGGAAATGCATTTCCTTGGATAATGGAAAGACACCAGGGAATAATCCTGGGATCCCATTCTGGATGTATTGGTATTTGGGACATGATCATACATGCCTATTCTCAGACATCTGAAACATATAACTTTGGAGTTGTTTTAAATGTATGTAAAATCACCTTCATCTTATGTACATACGTACCAGTTGTAACATAATATCCCTGCATGTCTGTAAAATCTTGGGATAACACGCACATGTCGTAATTAGCTACATGATCAAAGACGTTTTACTGAAGTTATGTAAAAGTTAACCTCTACTTAAAAGTTACTTCATTTAAGGGGCACACTTTCTGCATTCCAAGGATGACTTCTTAACACAGACTTCGCATGCATACATATTTACTTTTTATCTACACCGCGATTTTGAAATATAACAATTCGTGCCAATTAATTCATCAATTCGAGTACTTCAATACTTACAGATAAACATCCATCCATCCATCCATCCACCCATCCATCCATCCATCCAATCATACATCTAAACATAAATACACACATATTGTTTGTCTATGTAGTATATATGTAGTAAATCAATTAATTATGGACCGCTCCGGTGGCCTAGTAGTTAGAGTGTCCGCCCCGGATGGTCGTGGGTTCAATCCCCGGCCGAGTCATACAAAAAAAACCTTTCAAAAGTGGTACTAACAGCTTTAAACGTTTGTTAGTAATATCGCTAATGCTGAGCGACTAGCAAGGCATCTGTTTGTACCCTTTTTATAAGTCTTTGATATGACTCGATCGGGGTTCAAACCTGCGACCGCCCACGCCAGAGGCGGACGCTCTAATCACTAAGGCACCGGAGCGGAGAGAGAGAGAGAGAGAGAGAGAGAGAGAGAGAGAGAGAGTTAAATAGATATCTACAATAGTTGTGCGTATGCGTGCAGTATGATTGAATATTCGTAATATTGACCGGTAAACATAAAAAGTTCTATATCATAGTTACATTTAGGAACTATTTATTTTATTTTATGCTCCACGTGACTGAGTATGGTATGTATGCTTCAAACACGAATGAGATTGAACTGCGTCATGGGTTTTGTAGAATCTACATATAAGCAAACGTTTATAACGCAATCTTTGACTTTATAACTAAAACCTGTACAATACAGCGTCATGACTGTAATGGAATATATAATGTAATTCTGACTGTCCATCACCTCTTTTGCGCATTACAAAATATTCTGTCACCGCTCCGGTGGCCTAGTGGTTAGAGCGTCCGCCTTGGAAGCTGGAGGTCAGGGGTTCGAACCCCGGCCGAGTCATGCCAAAGACTTACAAAAATGGCACTAACAGATACCTCACTAGGCCCTAAGCATTAAGAGGTTAGTGATAGGTCTAGTCGACCTGGTGTCAGGATAACGTGACTGGGTTGAACATTATGCTACATGTCTGCGGCATGATGCCCCAGTGCTAGACATCACTATAAACTGCCACACTGCAGACATCGTAGTGATAGGACTGAAACATTGTTAAAGCTACTTTAGAAATTCTAAATCACACGCTCTCTCTCTCTCTCTCTCTCTCTCTCTCTCTCTCTGCTTGATTTTTGTTTTACTTCGAAACTGTTGCAGAGGAAATTTATTGTTTTTCGTTCTTTCTACACAAAATGTACACACACAGGTATGTATGTATGTATGTATGTATGTATGTATGTATGTATGTATGTATGTATGTGTGTGTGTGTATGTATGTATGTATGTAATGTGTATGCATATATACGTATGTATATCATGCATACATACATGAATGCATGCATGCATGCATACATGCATACATACATACATACATACATACATATATGTTAAACACTGTTTTCTCAGGCTATCATACAAAGTACCGATTTCACTTTCACACCATGGTTCACTGTCAAAAGCTAAAAACCGACTTCTTTCCATGCAGCCACACGTAACAGGAAACAGGAAATATTTATTGCTTTTTTAATTGCTCGTTTATTTTTTTATCTGACCTTTTAGTATCAATAACGGAGATAAATTTATAGAGGCTATGTCTTCGATCACAATGAATATGCATCCCATTCTGTTCCCTACAACATCACATCTTGTGACAGAGGACTTAGTTTGCTTCTGTAAATTAATTACTCTAACGTCGTTGAGTATAAGTGAATCTTTAATTATAGCATATTAGCGAAACACAAAGTTGACATACTGACGCTTTGCATAATAATAATAATAATAATAATAACTTTTGTACTAATGCCTTAGAATATGTATAGCGAAATGGATATGTATTTGCATGATCAGCATAATTACGGTACAAAATAAGAAAAATTAAAATGAAGTGTGGTTACTTTGTTCCAACACAAAGCAGGAAGCAACATGAATGAATGCCGATAGGGGTGGATTTTAAAATAACATCATTGACAAAACGTCAGTGGCAGTAGTGGACCCGGGTGAGGGAGAGCGAGTTTTCTAACGCACTGGCCTTTACCGATCTCACCAGGGGCCCCGAGTGGCCGGTGGTCTAAAGCGCTCTCCGTTACGGATCACTGCCATCTCACCTCTGTCTGCATGGGTTCGAGTCTCGGATTCGGCTAATGTGAGTATGTGAGAAAGCTTGCCAGTAGCTTCTCGCGGGTCGGTGGTTCTTTCCGAGGTTTTCCCGTGATCTTCCTCCACCATTAATACTGGCCGCCATGCATAGACTATCGTGTGCTGAAAAATGGCGTTAAACCCTACAACAACAACATCAACCGATTTCACCGATGCCATCTCACTTCTCTCCGCGTGGGTTCGAGTCTCGGGCTCGGCCAATGAGATTATGTGATAAAGCTTGTCAGTTGCTTCCAGTGGGTCGGTGGTTATTACCGTTTTCTTTCCCGGTTCATCCTCCTCCAACAGTGATTCTAGCCGCTTTGTATAGCTTATCGTGCATTGAAAAATGGCACTAAATCCCAAAACAATCAACTTCAACAGCAGTATTTTTGAAAAACTATATCCCTATGGCGTCAATACAGCTACTGTCTAACGCCGGCTTAGGAACCTTCCTGTACGGATATAGAGACTGATGTTTAAAGCTTATAGAATAGTTATTGTCTTTTAAACATAAATTGTAACGTTGATTCATTTTGTAGGGAAAATAAATTCACACTTTAAAATTCGCTATTTTGTAATTTTCATTAGTTTAAAAAAGAATCTCGGACATTTTCTGATCAACGTACATCACACCGGACTCAGAGAATATGCTGAAAAAAAGGTTCAATATATAGCGCACATGCAGAATGACGTCATGATGTTCGCATTTTTCCGGATTGTACAGACTTTTGCTTATAAACGGACACATATTTCATTGTCGCATAATTCTGTTTCCATTAACCAAAATCACAGGAAAAACTTATCATTAGGTACTTAGATCCGTGGCCTGTTTCTGTCTATTTCCATTTCAATGCGAACTGTCTTCCTCGAATTAAAAAAATGTAAGGACTTATAAGTTTTCATTTTTTCCCCCCAAATTTATGTAGTCGCCTGCAAAGGCAAAATAGACTTCATGCAAAGCCAATCTGTCAACACCCATGTAAAAAATGTAGGTCCACTTTGTGTGACATGCTCAGGGCCTGCTTTAGGCCGATTAACTGGCCCCGCGCGTTAGTAATTTTTAACAATATATCTATAATGTGAAGTAATTTTAAAGCGATGGAAGAAAGTTTTAAGTTCAGTATCATATAAAATTTGTTTAAAAGTTTATTTACAAATGCTCAGAGTAGGCCCCGTGCGTAAATCCAGGGGTCCCCGCCAAAAATGGTCTAAATCGGGCCCCGCGTTTGCTAAGGCTGTTCCCGGATATGTTGATACAGAAAGGTAAAGCTAGGAGTCAATTTTACATACCATCAGAGTAAGCACAACCGTGCTCTTTTCGTTACAATATCATATCATATAAAATTAGAGTATTTTATGTTGACGCTAATCCAGTGTGAAATCAGTTCATTGTTTAATGCATACTGAAATTGAATGAAAACTGGTTGACATTTCTTTAAACGTTGTAATGATTTAATTTGTGCATGATATATAGTGGTACTCCGATAGGCGATGGACACGTGGCCTGAAAGTCCGTCAAGCTGCCAATGTTCCTGAATGTCGTGTGATGCTAACATCTTGGTCATCTTCGCTAACCGAGATTCTAATAATTAACCCTATCTACACCTTGGCGGATCGAACAGCTATATTAATGCTTTGCCCTAACGACATGTATTGTGTTACCCCCCTTAGTGTATTATTGCAACTAACCAATAGCTATGTGCATTGTACATCGACCGAAGACAGCGGAGGCAATTGACTTTAAATGGATACTTTGTACGTTTAACATAGAAAGTATGACTATGTACCAGAGGGAAACCATTACAGGTGTATTTGAGTGAAAGGTATTTGTTCAAACAAGGACCGAGAGTGGAAAATTGTTTATTTATCAGCTCATTCAAGTTGTGCTCCCCTTGAGTCGAGCATGTAGGAACAGTGTTCAAATTTGAACAACTTAATTTTGATTGGATGCCGTGGCTTGCCACAACATCCAATGAAATCCACAGACCCGAAGCACAGAAATGTCTGTTCGATGCGTCAAGATGTAGATAGAGTTATTGGAACCTTGACTAGCGAAGATGATGTTTTCGCTAGCGATAGTATTGGTCGGCGGTCCGTATATATCGGTACATGTATGGGTTTGAATGACCTGGGACCGTACGGTAATTATTACAGAGTGAAATAAGTTTATTGCACAAAACTCTCTGGTCGTGCCTAGTACAGATGTGTACTCGAATGTCCTTCTACACTGTACGTACATGTCTGTTCGAAAATCACAGTAAACTTGCGGTGTTACCTTGATAGCCCAGTGTAAAGGCCTGAGAAGATGAAAGAAGACAGTGGTCAGAGCTCATCATGATTGCCGCTCGAACTCGATGTTTATCAAAAACAGTAAGCAAAAAGGGTTAGTCATTTGATGGTTTATAGTTAGTCAACACGCCAGTAGCTTGTACCCCCAACCCCATTTTAAAAACGAAAAGCACAGAGGATATATTAAAAAAAACTAATTGAATTTACTCATTTCATTCAATGATTAATAGTTTCAAACTCGACTATCACTAAACGGTCCCAAACATGTCATCTTCGTGTTTCAACACGAGGGAGAGTACAAGTTGCCGGAGGGGAGGATACAGCCTGAAACTATAGCATGTGCTTGCTTGAACAAATGATCTCTCTGCAACCAGCTCTAGTTTAACAGTGTTAAAACATCAACCCCACCATGGTGCTCGTGTTACTGCGCTGATGTCTTTCAAAACATGATTGAACCGAAATACGTGAGAGTAGATTTTTTTTTGGTGGCATTAACTATCAATCATAGTCGAAGTAATCATTTGGATGAGCTTAAAATCCGAATTATTAATATAAGTAAGTATGTTTATTTGGGTTTAGGTCTAGGTTTTGAAATTCCCTTAGTGTATTTGACGTAGTCCAGGTTCTGGTTTCTAATAATAACTGTCATTTTTTATTTTGTGTGTGTGATGACGTAGCTTTAAAAAAATCAGACATATCGCTACGATGTATGCAGTGTGTGGCAGTTTATAGTGATGTCTAGGACTGGGGCATCATGCCGCAGACATGTAGCATGATGTCCCACCCAGTCACATTATCCTTACACCAGGCCGACCAGTCCTAACACTAACCTCATAATGCTGAGCAGATAGCGAGGTAGCTGTTTGTGCGATTTTTATTTTGTAAACATAAGGATAATTTTAGAAGGTTATTTACCATTATGTAATAGTTTTTTTATATAGAAAATTCTGATTGTGACTTGAGATCAATTGAAAAACAACATAATCTTGCAACTTAGATGATATTTTAATCATGCTATAAGTTCTAGCACAATCAAGTTGTATCATATATTGTGTCCAGGATTATTTCGGACTG